>PNEQ01059767.1:0-79353 GCA_003012365.1 Medauroidea extradentata
ACAGAATTACGATTAAATATTACATCACCCAGCTCTACTCGAGATAGCAGCGGCCTACGTGAGCTGTATCACGGCCGTACCGTGAAACAATCGCCTGTCTCAGGCATAAGTTGATGTATTAGAGGGAGGGGGGGAATTAGACAAAAACTGTAAAATACAACTAAAGACGCACAGCCGTTATTATTAAAAAACTAGAATTCAATAAACTCTAAAGTGAGGAATTATTTAAAGCAGGGATCTGAACAAAAAATGAAGGTATCTTAACAAAAAAACTAAAATCAGAAAAATCACTTCGTGACAATATGATTACTCGTTCTCATACGGCACTGGGGTTAGCGACCCAAATCATTTTAGATAATCACACACAGGAACAACGAGGAATGAATGCGGTTATCCAAAATAATTTGGTTTGGTTGCGAGATGCGTATGAAAATTCGGTCAATGTTAATATAACCATACGGGGGGGGGAATCTTCCAAATTAGACAAAGCCATTTAGAAATAAGGACCTTCATCGCTCAATCCCTGACTTTTCTGATGAGGGGTGCTGCGGGAAACGTCAGCGAAGAAAGATGAGTGCTTTATCCCCACATATTTATTTATTTAAGAGAGATGACTTCCCGCAGACTGATGGAAAAATTGTGATGATAACTTGTCATAACTATTACTTGTTACAATTATTATTTGACTAATAAAATATAACTTATATATTTTATTTCAAAGTAATGTTATTATATTTTATTTTAAAGTAATGTTGGAACGTATTGCCTTTCACATAGGCTTGACAAAAAAACTCTTTCATAAAGTTTAGCTTCCTTTAAAAAAAAACTGATTATATTTTCTAAGAGAGAAAAAAAATATTTGTTGCAACTTCCTTTCAAAAATAATTAAAACAGCAAGTGTGTGCAAATAAACATGCCTTTCACATAGGCCAGTTGTACATGCTTACACTTAAACAAAAATACTTTAACACTGAAACAAAAATGTGTGTGTGTTCCTGACTGCTGGCTGAAAGAAGAAGACGTCGAAAAATAAACACTTAAAAAAAAATACTTGTACATGCAAAACACTTTAACACTGAAACAAAATTTGTGTTCCTGACTGCTAGCAGAAAGAAGAGAGGAGGCGCTGGAAAAAAAAAAAACTTTTCATATAGGTCTAACCATATAAACACAAACAAAAAATATGAACCCCAGTTGACAGACTAAAGCATGTCTAGTACAAATAGACATATCTATGCCAAAATTAAAAATTTAAAGACGAAAATGTTATATTTCAAAAAATAAAAACTTTAAAATTCCACTTGGCATAGTTAAACTTTAAAATTTCTAGTCAGCATAGATATGAGATACTCTACAAAATACTTAGCATAGGTATGTCTATTCAAAAAAAAATTAAACTCCTAACTTTAAATACTTGGCATAGGGTATGACTATATATTTAAAAAAATCACGAAGTAAATTTAAACTCATAACTTTTAAATCATAAATACTTAACATAGGTGTGTCTTTTCAAAAAAAGTATTTTAAACTCATAACTTTAAATACTTAGCATAGGGTATGACTATATTATTTTCTAAAACCACCAAGTTTAATTTCAAAACATCTGTTCCACATTTAAGCATATCCCTGTTACAATTGCATCCATGGTCATGTGGTCAGAGTGCTTGGTCGACATACCGAGGGGCGGAGGTTCAAAACTTACCCTCGGCAGAGGATTTTTTTACTCTACTCCGCTCCAATTAAAATCATAAGGTCCAATTCATCATACACACGTACTTGCAACTTCGTCCTTACATACACTCTAGCAGACAACTCAGAGCGACTGCAGCGCCTCAAGTAGCAACGAGACGAAACAAGATGGCGACTGCAGCGACATCTAGCAGAAAAAAGATGGCGGAACTAGCAGAAGACACCTAGCGACAAAGAGGAGAAACAAGATGGCAGAACTAGCAGACGACGGACCACGTGACCAAGCAGACGACGAACCACGTGGTCAGATGTCACGATGATGACACCTAGCGACAAAGAGGAGAAACAAGATGGCAGCACTAGCAGACGACGGACCAGACGTCACGATGACGTAACCAAAAATCGAGATGATGTAATACAATAAAATCCAAATTCGACAAAAACAAATTTTAAAAATCCAAATTTGTAAAATCCAAAAACATAATGGCAGCTAAAGGTCAAGGTCAATCTAAGATGGCTGACATGACGTCAACCAAGATGGCCGACAGAAAGGGAAATTTCGAGGGAAAAAAGGGAAAAAGATTTCCCTGTCACCACCGGCACCACAGCCTGCAGCCTGTGTGCTCGTGTGCCCATTTTTCTCTTACTACAAGCTTGTAGCAAGCTTGCCAATGCAAGCCAGTAACCTTGCAGCAAGCATGCAAACCTGCTGCAAGTTGGCTAGTTTACACATTTGTAGCTTGCTGCATGCTTGAATTGTAAGCTTGCCACAAGCTTGATTTGTAAGCTTACTGCAAACTTCATTTGTATGCTTACTGCAAGCTTGATTTGCAACACTTCTGCAAGCTTAATTTTCAAGCCTGCAGAATAAATCAAAATTTAATTTTCTATAATATTTTCACCATCATTCAAATTTACATCTTAAATACTGCTTGTTCATCGACTTGTGATGTTAATTACTAAACATTAAATTTTGTCTCCTGTGTCAAGATTCTTACCTATTGACTTCAAAGCTGGTATGCTAACCACTGGACTATTGCAAATACTTAAAAGGTGTAGTAAAGCGATTTGGTTTTAAGAGAACGAACTTTGTTATGGAAATGCTGATGTTTGAGAATTTATTAACAACAGTTAGGATATCAGTTTACTTGCTGTTATTCGTAATATTGTAAAAGTTGTTTTATCTTGCATATGAAACAATGTAAATTTTTAAAGTGCTTGTTAGTTTACAAAGTTAAGTTCAAATCAAGTTCGATCATTATTGATGAACACTTAAAAAATATTTCATGAATTAAGATTGCTACGTAAAATTTCAATGCTATACCAACTTAGTATAGGGGACAGGATGCTTGCAGCTTATCACATAACCAGAATTGCTATGCAAGTGTAATTAAAGTCAAATACAGCTTTGTCGCAAGCTTAGTTCAAGCTTGCAGCAAGACTTCTGAGCAAGCTTGCTATGGAAAATTAAATTAATGTGAAATGTGAATTTGCTAAAAGCTTGATTCAGGCTTGCAGCAAGTCTCGTGAGCAAGCTTGTTATGGCATGCCAAAATCAAGTGAAAGGCAAGCTGGCATTAGCTCACTTCCCAGACAGCAGAAAAAGCTTACTACAAGCTTGCAGCAAGCTTATCCAGACAAACCAACAACTTTGCAACGAGTGTGTCACGACAAGCTTGAACGCTTCCTGCAAGCCTGCTGCAAGTTGCCTAGTTGACACTTTTTAAATTATTGCAAGCTTACATACTAAACTTAATTTAATGTTAACTTTTAAGCCATCAAGCTTAACACAAGCTTGCAAGAAATTTAACTTCAAGCATTTTTCTTACTTTCAGAAAGCTTATCATGCAAGCCAGCAAGCTAAAAAAATACTTATGCCAGCATACAAGCTTCAGTCAAATGCAAGGCTCGCAGTAAGCCTGCCGAAGCAAGTTTATAACTGCAAGTCAAATGCAAAGCTTTCCGTTAGCTAACATGTGTGGGGTTGCATCATGTGACGATGAAATGCGAAAGTGCTTGTTGTGCACTTCCCACACTGGGGTCTTGCACAGCGCAGCAGAATGCACATGGGCGGATGTTACCCGACACCATGCAGGTGTGCCCATGAGAAAAATTCATAAAGTCACGTACGCAGTGTCATGTGACATCGCAACATGTAGCTTCTCTTTGACTTTGATAAGGTTAGACAACTAAATTGTGCTCTTGTGTGCATGCTTAGAGCTACCTATATTTCATAGTCGTGTGCTCTTAGTGAAATATAGTATGAGAACTATTTCGATTTTAACTATACTGGATGAATTCGATACTTCAGTCTATCTTGTCAACCATTCATTCCACTCACCTAAAAACAAAAAGTATTATAGACAAATTCACAGACGAATGTAACAGTGTGTTTATGACTGAGTTAGCAGGACTGCGTGCGAAGATGTATACCTATAAGGGCTGTGAAAAAGTATGCAAAAAGGCTAAAGGAAACCAGAAATGTGTGATCAAAAAGAAAATTACCTTCCAAGACTACATCAGGGCTCTGAATAGAGAGAATGTTATGCGAGTAAGTGTATATAATATTAGATTACGGAAAAAGCAGCTATATTCCAAGTGTACCAATAAACTGACGCTTATTTAGTTAGACGTCAAACTATGCATGCGCAAAGATTGAGTAAACACTCTACCATATGGATATGCTGACTAAAAGTCAAGGCATGCGCATGATGCTATTTATGTTTTATTTGTCACTGTAGCATACTATTTCCCTAACAAATGTACTGAACGTTATTAATGTGAAGAAACTTTTTCCCTCCCGACTGTGACTTACATCCTGACTGCACCGAAAAAGTCAGTACAATAAGCTGAAACGACATTATCTGACAAAGTCTAGAAACAAATGCAACACATGCATGGTTATACGTAACTATAGTCAATTCCTTGCTGGATGCTGAAGAGGTTGGGTGCTGTCCATCGTGTCTGAGAGTTGTGTAAATAAGTATGAAAATTAAGTACTGAATTTATCGAAAACTGATCGGGTTTATATTTTATTGAAAAATTTTAATTTATTGTATTTATCGATACTTGATCGGATATGTGGCACAAGAAATTATATCGACTGATTTTGCATTTTTAGTTTTTAAATATATAGGAGTCATGCATACATGTATACTGTATAGCATGTGAACCTTACATTAAGTTCAACACTGAAATTTAATAATCAATAACTCGAATATAGCGACGACAGCAGCACCCCTAGCAGACAACTCGGGAACAAAAAGATGGCGGCATTAGCAATGTCTAAAAGGTAGAGCCGAAGATTACCAAGCATGGTCGAAGATTGCCGAAAGCTTTTTTTTATTAAATATTTTTATAAATTAGTTTTATAAAATTATTTTGCATTAAATTATTTTTATTAAATTAATTTTTAAATGCATGAGGAGTTGGGATGGAATGAGAAATAAAAACAAATTCGGAAGACTCGGAACAAACCTCCGATATGGCGACTGGAAACAAGATGTCTGAATTTTTAAAAATTTTTGGAAATATTAAATTTTTTTTGATTTTTTTTTTAATTTTCGAAAGTCACGTCATCCAAGATGGCGGCTGTGACATCATCCAAGATGGCGTCGGGGTGTCAGGTTACAGAGGTCAAAGGTCAACCACCAACCACAGCTGCTGTGTCCGAATCGGCTAAATCATACTACTGAAGATGTTGCTATAGACAAGTATTTTGGCAGGTGTAATGATAACCGCATGGAAGTTATATATTAGTTCGACAAGAATTGCAGTAGAAAATCAACTATGGTTGTGTTCTTTAATGCTTCGTATTTTTTTATTGCTGTCCATGTCCAAAATCGGAACAAGAGTTAAAAGTGAATATGTAAGTAATAAAAATATTTATGAATAAGAATAACATTTATAAAGGAGAAGGTTAGTTAAAAACAAAAGTGTTGAACTTGAGATTAAGGAAAGACATCGCAGAAGGGAAATATCTTATGCTATATGGAATGCAACTGTTTTGTATCGGTGGCTTAAGTGCACGTCTATCATCTTAATACAGACAAGGCTTTTGTTGAATTTGAAGACAAGTTAGCTAGAAAGACGAGTTGAATTTCTAGTGTTAGCAAAAGACAGTGCCCTACAGACGGGACGGAGCAGTAAAGCTTTGATCAGTTTACGTATGTGCTCAACTATGAGTCATGCTAGGTTAAATATTTTACATTGCGTTATAAATGATTTTTTCCCAGAGGGTTATTGGTTCGAGACTTTGTTGACACATCAGAAAAAAATGCACCTAACTTGTAGAGAATTAAGAAAGAAATTCAACAGTGTATGTGTTTTTCAAATCCAAGCAGCCGTTTGCCAAATATAGACTTGTAAAATCACAAAGTTATAAGTTTTAATACTCTCCACGGTGGATGTTTAGCTAGCTGGCTGAAGCTCTGCGAGCGTCTCGACACATTCTAACACCCCCCTCCCCCCAATCAATTGGACACCTTACTGGACAGACGTGTACTGTGATCAGTCTCACTCTGTCTCTGTCGCTCTCTCTTTCTCTCTCTATGGCACATGCTTTTAGCAACCTCCTTGCGAATGAAGTAAATGTATTTTAGTTTGCTCGATCTTATTTTTTTTCTTCTTAAGATGATATTGATAATAATAAAATATATGTGTTAGTCTCTCACTCTTAAAAAAGTTACTTTTTTGCATTATTTTGCCTTGACAAATTAAATTGAAATCATCTACTAGGACTTGGAATAAACAGAAAAGAAGTTTCAGTCATACAATGCATTTATTTTTCATAGCTTGGATTACTTACACAAAATATACAAAATGTTAATTAAAACATGTACTAGGGGTTTTCTTAAGTATCCGGTCTTAACCACATGCGAAACCATAAACTATTTTCAGCATTACAATTACAAATTAACTGGCTTTTACTACATGTACAAATTTAGTGTTAACATTAACAAGGTTACAAATGATATTTCATCTTAGGAAATAAAAAAATAATTACATATCTTGTTTCTTATTTGTACTACACCTTACAACAGATTTTAATTATGTGTTATTTACAGGTAACCCTTTGATAATAAAACTTTTTTTTTAGATTAAATTCATATGGATTTTTAAATTTATTTTCCTGTACATAAATACATTTGAAGTTCAATGTATGTGTGTCTCCACCAACTACCTCTCTGAACTCATTTCCTGACTGGTTGAAAAGATGTTGTTTTAAGTAAATTGAAAGCTACAGAGTCTCTCTCGTTCAACGTGTATTTTTACACCTACAATGGGGTATCGTAAAACTAAAGTCTGAGGGATTCAGAGTTACACAGAGCACAAATCAGATTTTTCTCACAGTTGTGAAGTTTATCAGTGTATATGTCAACTAGTTTACTGAACGTAGGACAGCTAAACTGCTTGTGCGCATCAATAATTTTAATGCTGTTCGGGCAAATGCTACGTAACGCATACCATTTCCGAAACACTTGGTAATCTTCATTTAAGTTGTAGCCCAGGACATTGGTTATCTGAGTGTATGGAATATTGCCAGGAGTCCATGTTTCTCATACGCCTGCAATCGGTACATTTATTGCATGGTGTGGCTCAGATTATTCCAGGGGCCCGAAGGTGAAAACTATTGCCGTCAGGCCATAGTCACTGTCTGATATTGACAATTGCTTTAATGTATCTTGCGAACAAAAGCCTTGAATGTTACAGTACATGTTACTGCAGGGAATTGACTTGAGATAAATTTCACTACCCGGTCTCACGAGCAGGCTTCTTTGGAGTACTGCTGTCACCTGATGTGTTGAACACTGTAGTGGATGAAGTGCTGGTCGTTAACAAGCGACGACATGACTTGCACCAGCTCCTGCTTTGCAACGTGTCCAGAAACGAAGTATGGCCCCAGAAACACTCTTCATAAAGAAAATAGCAGAGAATGTTAGTTTAGATGATCTGGCAGGATCTTGAGCACTGATGGTACCTAGTGTGGTACGTAGACGAGAAAAAAAAAATCTTTGGGCAAGTACACAGTAGCTCGTTCTCTCAGTCCAGCGTGTTAAAGATTTGTAACTTTCGTATAACACTATAGCAGATAGTATTTTTTTGACCGGCTGAACAGCGAGCAGACATTTGATTCGTTGAGAGAAGGAAATAAAGGCGAAGAACACAGTATGTTGCCGATATTTTTACGGTATTTGGCACTGGATTGTATGATTACAAAAATAATTGTCAATATTTTTTTAAGTGTCCGATGAGTGTTATAGGAAATTGCATAAATACATTTTCGATAAGGTACCGTAAAATTTTACCGTATTAAGAACGTAAAGCAATTTGCTTTTTAAGAAATGATGCTGGTGAATGGGTGCCCATAAGACATTTGTGATACACAATACACAGTTAATTTGCACATACACTTGTACTCACTTCAGTTCAAGGATCAGTATCTGCAAACGAAGTAAATGTATGCCAAACACCCGTACATTTCTCGTGGCATAGTAATGGGGTTAGGAGCTTCCCTCTAGTAATTTCGTGTTCGAACGCACATTTTTAATTGTCGTATTCGGTTTTTGATGTTTATTTCCAAAGCTTCCTTTTTCATGTCAGGCAGCGACTTGGGAAACTTTATTCTCGGCCTACACAGATGTATGGCGCACTCGTCGGTGTCACAGTCTCGTACTGTTAGCGAAACTACTGCTCCATCGCGGTATCTTCTCTCCATATGGAAATGTATGCTATTTTCACACCTTTCAACAACGTGTTTAACGAATGCTTCTACGATGTACGTAACTTTGTGTAACACTACATCAACAAAGTCGTATTCTTTCAAAGGGTTAAATGTGTCTGCCTGACTAGAGGTAAGTGTTTGTACTTGCTGTGGTAGCGGTCTTGAAGAAAGCTATACATCAAATGAAAAATATGAGCACTCTGAAGACCATTCAGCTAATCCACGTCTTTGCACAACATGTGTAGGTTCGTTATATTTCTCTCTCGATTCCCACACTATTTTGCTACCTGTTCGACGAGGTGTGTAAATAAATTAGTTATGACCCCCAATTTCAGTAACTTTTTCACCATTTCGCTGAAGCAGCAAGTCTTTCAGTGTGCACGGAAGTACTGAGTCTGGACGAATATTAAAAAGGTAACATTCATCATTATCACATGATAGTTCATCTTGTACATAGTATACTTCGTTTGAATCGTAACACAATACCAAGTGAATGTCACCATCACAGAACTGGATTTGTAAAACACCTTTATCATCTTTAGAACATACTCTTCTGTAGCCCACCATTACATCCCTGTACTCTGTCTTTGGACCTGAATGGTGAGTATGTAGCAACTGTATACTTACCAATTTCGATGTCTTTGTTACTGTAGTCGTCGGAGGATTCCGAACTTGAAATGCTCGGGTAGAGTTCACAGGTGGAAGATGGTACATGTTTCTTTTGGTGTGTAAGTTCTGATGAGTCCAATAAATTTTCACATTTCCCTGGTTCTTGACTTTCTCTATACTCGTGTTCTGGGAAGGTAACCTTCTTCACATCAGTTGAAGACCACCGGAGCTCTGCGTGTTTCTGCCAATGATGAACGGATAAACTCTTCTTTTCCTGCACTAATGCAAAACAATGACGAAATCTTTAAGACACAGTTGGAACAGAATGCCGGCACAGTAGAACTGTACATGAGATAAATGTGATTTGTCGCGACTTATTGGTTTGTCGATGCAGGAGTGTAAATGAATGGTTATACTTTTCAATATGGTTTAACAAACCACAATATGAAATGAACTAAAGGAGTTAGACAGTGGAGACTACACTTTCCCTTCTGTTATGAGCCCTTACAAAAGCGTAGAAATATGGCAAAGAGGGGAGACAAATGACCGTTAGAATGCGAGTGAAGGGGGTATACCGACCAATCATATGAAAGGTTAAATAGGGGAGAATATATAAGATTTGATGAGAGGGGAAAGGCAACTAATAAATTGTAAGTACACAGAACTTAATTTAGGTGTTGGTGGGGATATGTTAAGATGTAAAATGTAAGCAGGCAGGGGGGAATTTGTAGGTAAATTGCTTGCTTATTTGTGGTATGGAGAAGGAGAGTGTATAAAAGAAGGAAAATATATTCTAACGAGAAGGGGAAGGTAGCTTGTGATTGGTTAATTACGCAAACACTAGATACTTTCACTGAAAGATTAGTAGAAAGGTGTGTTCCCAATGCCATACAGAATATCGAAAAAATTCATAGAATCCTTTAACTTCATTGATTCACAAAATAAAGTAAATGAATTAAGCAACAATAAAGGAATCACTGGGAAATGAATTACATTATTTAATCACCATAGACAGAAATAAACAGGACTGACATTACAGAAGGTATGCAGTAGCATGGATCCTGGGTCTAAGCCCACCAGTTAGGCAGCACAGAAAAAAACGGCAGGTGCCAAGAATGAAACTTATATGGAAAATTATATCCGTGAACATGGTGATAGAAATGGAAGAGAGCTCCAGCTCAAGAAACAAACAGAAGGTTCATAAATTACATACATATGTTAAATAATGATACACTAAAATATTGACACAAATAATGTGGTGGACACGTGTTGAACACATGTCCTGTGCCCTATGTACTGACGCCATGTCCGGTGAGAGTGAGGTAGAAGTGGAGCTGCGTTGGAATGTTCTGGCCGCCACCCGGTTAAGCGTGTAGCCAGGAATACGAGGTTCGATGGGTCGTGGTCTGTTCATGCCGGCGTGCCCCTCTCTCACCTGGCGAGTCGAAACAGCTGCGTATCGGGAAAATCAGGGAGGACCTGGAGAAAACTACACCATACATAGACACTTATGGGGTGGTCCACACCCCCATACCCTAGGGCCTTAAGCAAGCCAGCTCCAAATGGCAAAACAAAGTAGAACACTGGGCCGGATGGTTGCACACGCGCGTTACGTAATTCTCACTGGACGAATCAGAGTCCTGAAGCGCACCACGTGTCTCTCGTTCCGTACGTCACGGCCACTGCTTCCAGACTGCAGATGGGATGGCAAGTGTCGCATGTCTGTGTCAAGTTCACACACGCCCTGCCACCATCACTGAACCGCCACACACTCAAGTATCGCACATCTGCCGTTAACAACCAGCGCACACCTGCCGCGACCAGGCGTAACTCCAACTGGCCTGTGGCCTGGTACGATGACAGTACTACTCAGCCAACTGACATGGCACCTGGTGGAAAGCCAGTGCAGCGATCAACTTTGCACAGGTCAAACATCCAGTGTTTTGCATGAACGAGTTCCTTGGAATTCGTTCCAATTTTAGCAACTTTGCCTCGGAACTATTTCCAACTTAAATTCTTGGAAATTGTCGGGAACGAAGTTCGTTTATTTTCTGAATCTGAACTTTTGTTAACTCGTTCATATAATAATTCCTCTGAAAATACGTTATACTGTTCTAATACGTTTAAGAATTTTAATTATTAATTTTTTATTGTGCGCGCTATCTAGCGAGTAATATTTGAATCAACTAAAAATTTGTAGAGGTGCCACATGGATTTATATTCGGCAACGAATAATATTGCAATTTAAATTTATTGATTATCAATTTGTATGGTAACTAAAATACACAAATTAATAACGTAAATGGTAACTATAGTGATTTTTCAACAGAAATAAATTTAACAAAAAATGTTAGATGCAGGTGGTTCTTAATCTTAATCAATTATCTGTAGCGATCACAGTTCTATCTGTCTTAATTTAATTCCCAATGTACACATGCATCTAATATCTACATGTAGCCAGAGTTCTGTTTTGTTTGTGTTTTATTTTTCATTCGCAAATTCTGTAACTGTATTATTTGCTAATTTATTTTGATTGGTTCATATATTATTTTTTATTTGTTACTTCACTAGCACATGACAAGATCAGTTTCGAGTCGAACCAGTATGAATGGCACAGGAAGGGACGGAACTTCAAGTGGCAGGAGAAGTTACCTTACCTGTCCAGATTGGAGACCAGAAGCAGAAACATTACATTCATCGCTGCTGACTGCCTGTTAGAAGAGGTAATCCTGAGATATCCATGGCTGGAGGAACATGCTGTCATCATCGACTGCGGACAAGAACGAATCTACTGGGAAACCCATCACAGATAATCAATAACCTGGAAACGCCCGACCAACACTAACCTACTGCAGCCAATCGACAGCCACAACATAAACCATCAAGTCAGGTCTGACCAAGAAAATGATCTTGCGAAGATCCTCGATGAGAAGCACCAGTATTTGAATGCCAAGGGTCAATGGGGCAGACGACGGAGATGGAACATGAAATCCATCTCACCACTAAGGAAGTGGTGCACAACAAACCCACCATCCCCTCACCAGTCAAATGAGAGGTGATTGAGACCCAGATTCTCGAGATGAAACAACTGGGAATCATTAAGCCTACCCAATCAGCATACAACTCTCCAGTTGTAATCGTGCCGAAGAAGGAATGAACCCTGAGGTTCTGCGTTAATTACCATGATCTGAACCAAATAACGCAATCTGTTGCACCACCGGACCTGCATATGGGTCACACATTGAAGCAATGGGCCAGGCCAAGATTTTTAGCAAACTGAATTTGCTCAGCGGCTACTGGCAGATTCCATTTAAACCAGAATATTGGCAGTACACCGCGTTCACTGCCCCAATGGGGAAAAATGGGAATTTACAATGATGCCATTCAGGCTGAGAAACGCCCCACCTACCTTTCAATGGATGATGTCTGCCGTTGTGCTCACAGGATACATAGGGAACTTCTGTCACACCTACCTGGACAACGTGATAATTTACTCCAATATGTGGGAAGAGCACTTACACCACCTACAACTGGTGCTAGAACGATTTGAACTCCACAAGCTAACCTGCAGACTTGATAAGTGCCATTTCGGAGCTACCGAAGTAGATTTCCTGGGCCACCGGATAACCCCTATGGGATATTATCCTCAGGAAGTGAAGATTCAAGCCATTTAAGAGGCTACACCACCACATAACTGCAAGCAGATGAGACGTTTCCTGGGACTATACAATTGGTTGCCGAATTACGTGTCAAATGCGCAGAACTCTTGAACCCCTAAATGACTTGCTCCAAGGAGCCAAGGCCTGGAAGTGGACACCAGAAGCTGCCCAAGCTTTTCTACGTGTAAAAGCTGCATTCCAAGCACCTGTCGTGCTACACAGACCAGATCCTGCCAGACCACTAATTCTTCAGACTGATGCCAGCAAACATGACTTAGGAGCAGTGCTGTACCAGCAGATACCAAATTGGGAAAAGGAGATTATTTCTGATGCCAGTACCCAACTTACAGGCCCAGAGATCTGATATCATAGCAACGAGCAAGAGTGCCTCGCCGTAATTTGGGCAGTCAAGAAGTTCAGATACTACTTCGAAGATGCACCCTTCATCCTTCGCACTGGCAACCAGGATCTAGCATGGCTACAGAAAACCAGTGCAACTAAGTTAAAGTTAGGAAGATGGGCTCTCCTGCTACAAGAATTCACTTCACCATTGAACATTGCCCTGGGAGGAACAATGAGTTGCCAAATGCACTATCCAGAGTCCCTGCCAACACAAACCGAGGCGACTTCACTCTGAAAGACTGGGACCAGGCCATCCAACCTGAATACCCAAGACAACAAAACACGAAACAAGATGTGGTACAAGCGATTACAGGCACTCTTGAATGGCAGCAATTCGCCAATGAGCAACATCGGGACCCCGACATAAACAAGAAGGTGCAAGCCAACCCCCAAACCTACAGAGAAGAGGGAGGCTACATATGGGCACCAGATGAAAGCGACGGACCTACATGGACGCTTTGGGTACCACCCACCTTACGAAGCAATCTATGTGCCTACTACCACAACCACCCTCAAGCAGGCCACCCAGGAACTGCGGAAACTCTGAGACAGATACGAGAGAGATTCACCTGGAATAGCATATGCCGTAATGTTAAGGACTATGTCTCTCAGTGCCTACCATGAGCCATCAGGAAGGCACATGGGAAAACGCAAGCCGCACCACACCCACAACTACCTACCACACCGTGGCACACAGTCGCCATAGATCTGATGGGGTCATATCCCACCTCGCATCGCTGGAAGAGATACTTGCTGGTTGCCACTGATCTCTTCTCCAGATGGGTAGAAGCCTATCCTCTGCCGAATGCAGAAACAACGCAAATTGGAAGAAGAATTTTTCCCAAAATGGGGATACCCAAAAGCCATTCTGACGGACAATGATGTCAAATTCAGAGGGGAAAAATGGGCCGCCGCCACACGCAGATGGGGCACTGAAACCGGGACAATACCAGAATACCACCCACAAGGGAATCCGACCGAGCGCAGAAACCAAGAAATAAAGAAGGGCCTACGGGTTAGAATGCAACAGGATTACCAGAACTGGGACACATACATTCCAGAAATCCTGTTCACCCTTCGCTGCCTTCGCAACGACGCAACCGGAGCGACCCTAAGTGAGTCGTTATTCCGAAGAACCATCTCCTGCCCACGTGGGTGGGAATGGGAAGATAAACCCACCAACATCCCCTACAGCAGAGGAAGTCCGCAAGAACGCCAATGAACAGAGAAAAAGGGCAAGACAGACAACAATGCTACCTGTAGAAGAAAACGCCGAGACCAAACTCCAGGCCAGCACAAGCCACAGAGAGCGGCTACGTATATATGCGCAGCAACCCGCTCAGCAATAAAGCCGCCCATTTTCACGCAGGGTTTTACGCTAAGAGGGATGGACCCCAAGAAGTGATCGAGCAGAGAGGTAACATTCTATGGGTGAGAGATGACTGGGGAGAGATAACCAAAGTGAGCACCACTGACACCAAACCAGCCCCAGCTCTACTTAGCTTTCCCAGCTCGAATCAGGCAAACCGAACTACGTTCAACAAAACAAGAAAGAGTAAGCATGGAACCTCCTCCACGCCGACAGCAAACTCCTCCATCCATGCCTACAACACCCCTCCATAGAATGAGCAACCAGGAGACAGACAATATCCAATGGTCTGACTCCTCTCTGAGCTTTGAGCCTTGGTACACGCAGGAAGCCGCCCCAACCTCCGCTGGGCGACATCCACCCTGCTCCTGGTTGGCCAGTCCAGAACAGGAGAACACCGTAGATTTGCCTACAGCGCAGCCCATTCAGCAGCAGCAACTACCGCCCGCTCCAACGCAGATACTGCTGCCCATTCTGACGCAGCCACCCAGCAAAGCATCCCCCTCTTCCGAGGCTGAGAAGAAATACGTTATGCCTCTGAGACGTATCCAGCCATGGAGAAGTTGCCGATGACCACCAGAGCAACAAACTGCACCCTACCGAGAGATCTTGTGGCGAAAATCAACACCAGCCCAGCAGGTACAGCGAAGAAAAGAGACACTGTGTGCAAAAAACCTACAGTCTTTTGTACCCGCTCAGTGCACAGACACTGTTGCTGATGACGGACACCACAGAGTTGGTTGCACTGTCATCCAGTCTGCTGAGTGTATTCAAGCAAATGCTATGCCAGTGAGTACCCAACCAGTGCGACGGGTCATGTTAGCCTTGTTGTGGGTACCCTAGTGACAAGTTATATTTAATCAGTGCTACGATCTTTTTTAGTGTAAGTTGTAAGCAGAGTACCCCCATGCCGCATCCCTGTGGATGCCAGAAAGAAGACAGTGCTACGTCACCGCATCATCCTGCAAGTAAGTTCTTTAATTATTGTTAAGCAAGAGAGATGTGTAATTTTTGTTTGTGGTTATGTGTCTCATTTTACCCTAGCAACAATATGCTGGCAGTAATTAAATTGAAGAGCTCCAACGGGATTTGAACCCGACTCTTACCCTTCAGCCACAGCAATAAATTGGCATAGCTTAACAATTGAATTAGAATAGCAGACATCTCAGTAAAGTAAGAATTTCTGAGCCAAGTAATTCAGCTGTTTGTTTTCTTGTATCTAGTATCTGCCCGAGATACATCCCCTGTTGTGCAACAAAGTCCAAGCCAGGTTAGGTGTCACAATAATATCTCTGACGAGGAACCAGTAAGCAAGTGAGCAGTTCATGCAAGAAATCACTATGTTGTTGTTTTAGCAGGAGTTACGTCATTTCAGTACTTGGTATTGTGTTGTCTTTTATTGTCACAATACGCTGGCTGTAGTTCAGTTGAGTAGCATACCCTGGGAATTGACCCAACACATCCCCTGTGGTAACATTGCTAATGACGAGGGTTAACCAACAAATATAGGAGCAGGCTACTCTATACCACTTTTCTATATACGCCAGTAAAAACCCTGTATATACAACTTTGTTTTTTCATGTAAAAAGTAAGATGTGTGAGAAATTCTAATCAGTTTTCCAAATGCAGAAACAATGCGAGCCCGCAAAATATGGACTATGGAAATGAGGAATACCTCTTAAAACGGGACAAAGAGCTGCCACTGTAAATTGTATACACCAGAGTGAAATGTTTTGTATTATTGACCAGAGTCTAATCTTGTTGTACTTTTTTCAAGTTGCAGATTTTATGTAACTAGTGTATTACCCGATTTTGGTGCCTGTCGAATGTAAGTAAAGCCACCAACATCTAAAAGTTTGCCACTATGTAAAAGAGCACTAGCAACCTCCTTATTTTCATTGAATCTCCTTCCCCAAGAGAGCTAGCTTTGCATTGGAGAGTCAATACAGGGCACCGCATGTGCACCTTAGGCTGAGGGTCATCTCCAAGAGCAAGAGGCTGGGCGAAGAGAGGACATACACCTCCAGAGAGAGAGAGAGAGCTTCAAGAATCTACACTGGAAGAACATGGAGCAGAACAGTCCGGATGAGGCGTCAGCTGTTCAAGCAGGGAGGTTTAACGCATGCTCGCAGCATCTTGAGCTGTGAAGCCGCCACCTCATCCTGCCCGTTCCATATTCCAGCACATAATGTTTATCCTTTCGACCCTTATTGTTCCCGCACACATCAGTGCACTCTAACCTGACACCAAGTATTTCATATAAAGCATACCTAACCATTCCTTAGCTATCCTTCATTCACAAAAACCATAGGCAAGGATATATTAACATATTTTTCCTACTAGACGTATTGCCACCTGTAGACACGCCACCCACAGCACAGAAGACCACAGAGGAGGGAAGTACCACCCCCTCGCGTCCGTGCTGTCTCTCATTAGGCGAGCGGCTAGCCAATCACCACAGACGGCCCTGAGAAGGGTATAAAAGAGGGAGCACAAGCCACCAAAGAGCAGTTAGTCTTCGAGTAGCGACCTGTTTGCTACTCGCTCTGAGCAGTATCTCTGTTACAACTGAAAGGTTCAGTTCTGCTGCGGTAGATTTCTCTACCCTCATCACTACTATCAGCTACAGCTCCAGGTCCGCAAGACCAGCGACCGCTGGATCCCTTCCAATGTGAACAGCTGCTACATATTGAGGACATTTACTCTTCTGCCTTGTTTCTAAGTTGACCTTTATGGTAGTCCAGCCTGCCTTCATATTTGCACCAGTGGCACGCGGTGGCTGTGTTTACTGGTGGTCACCCATCCAAGTGCTAACCACAACCGAAGTTTCTTAACTTCAGTGATCAGATGACCACCGAAGTATAAAGATGTGGTGCAGGCTGACAATGTACAACCTGTTTACAATCAGTGCCACGGCATTAGCTGTTTTTATATCTGTGATACGTGTTGTATAATTAAATGAAACACTTTTAACAAAAAATTATTTCTATTATATTCACAAATTAACGTGTTCAGTATTTAGAGTTACTATGACAAGTACCGTATTTACTCGCTTCTGAGACGCACATTTTTTGAAAATTTTTGATCCCAAAAAGTGGGGTGCGTCTTAGAAGCGATGGCGTCTTACATTCGCCTGCATTTTCAAAAAATGTCTAGATAAAGAATTTATTAAAGAAAACATTTATTCCGTTGTTTGTTAACACGTACAGTACACACAAAGTGGAATATCGCGTGATAAACGTATCAGTAAGTATAAACAAAAACGTTATCGGCATTCGTGCCACATACGGCGACGGGACTAGAGTTGTACTTTGTGTCTTAGGCAGTTTTCGCGCCGCAGTGAAGCGTACAGCCTCACGTGTCGAGCGATTGATAACGCAGCGAAAGTTCTCAAGGTCAAGTGTTACCTACTGTCCAAGCGCGAAACCATTTCTCACAGACATTATGCTACAGGAAAAAAAGTTAAAATGCCAAATTGTGACAACGTTGTGCATGTCAAAACTAGTTTACAGCAACAACATAGAACGTGTTTGTGTGTGCGTGTGCTATACATGTGTGACATGGAAAGCACCAGCAGAAATTCGTACGAAGCAAAATTTAAGCGTCAAGTTATACATTATGCAAAGACAAACGGAAATCGCTGTGCTGCAGCACATTTCAGTGTGAATAAATGTAATGTTTGTCGCTGCAGGAAGAGTGAAGTCGAACTTACTGCATGTAAGGCTACTCGCAAAAAATTTACAGGCCCACGTCAAGGAAAATTACCGGAAATTGACAACACAATTGTAGCAATTTATGGCGCATTGTTACTATGAAAATGATTTTTTAAAAGTAATGTGTGTGATGTGTTCGGATTAGCTTCACGTTAGATAATACCGAATAGTTTGTAGTTTTTTTGCTTCTTTTACGGACAGAGTGCTGCGTTTGTTTTTTTTTTTTTCCTGTGCAGTAACGTGATGAAAGGAAATGTCTCTCATCACCCCCTTCTCTCACAATTTTCTGCCATACACGGAAACAATAGTGGCATTGAAAGAGGAGAGGAAAGGCAAACATGTGGCTGTGCTATGTGGCCAGACCAGATGCCAGCTGCACGTGACTGTCAAACTGGTGGGGGTGGGCGTGTAGGCGATAAGGCTGCGGATGCGTCATACACTGACCTTGACACAGAAGTCACGTACCTTCCTTCGCCCTTTAGTTAGTCAGTTTCTATAAATAAAATGGCTGTGTGTAGCTAGATTAGTTACGGTTCACGAGCCACCAACGTCGGTCAAGATATAATGTTTTGATAGCAGCCGCCCATACAGTGCGTCTTAGACTCGCAAGTAAATTTTTTTTTTACATTTTAAGCTTTAAAAGTAGGGTGCGTCTTAGACTCGATGGCGTCTTAAACTCGAGTAAATACGGTATCTTTTTGTTCGAGCCCTGTTGTATAGGGAATGTGAGCAGCTATGAACATGGTACGTAATGTCACTCAGTAAGGTGCAAAACCCCAAAACTTTACAATCTGAGCCCCCTAGTAAGCCACTAACTTTACAATTGACAGCTAACAACCCTACAATAAGTTCTCTTTGTTTCCTGAAATGTTAAAAATTGTAAGCGGCAAATACTGTTTTTCTGTGTGGTATATAAGTCACACCAAAACATTCCAGTGAACAATCCTCGAAACATAATTAACTGTATTCCCATTACTTAATTATTTTGGGTTTCATCATGATTGCACAAAGGTGAGCTCGAGTAATTAGTTTGCAATTAATCTGCAGAGCCATGGCAGGCAAAAGTCTCCAGCAGTGGACAGAGAGCTCATGAACTTGCTGCAGAAGCTGTTCTCACCATACCTTCCTTGTCTAATTGGTTCCATGTATCAGTCTCACCTGATATCCAGTCCACACGTAACTGGTTCTTTTCCCTAACTGCAATGCTCATACACGTTTCCTTAGCTGTTTTGTTTAGTCAAATGGTGGAATTGTTAATGAGAGTTTTTGAATGTTGTACAATAGCTTACCTGTACTACATACTCATGAGTGTGTTTTTATATAATAGAAAATGGTAAAGATCGTGGACCATACTATAAAAGTTACTAGCTTTATCTCAAGGAAATGCTTGTGTCTGGCAATCACCCACTAGCTACACGTTTTGACTAAACAAAGGATTGAAGGGAAGGAGGATGTCTGAAGACGGCAGCAGATTGAGCGTGTTTGTTTACACTATAAGTCATTTCATGCCCAAAGATGTTTTTCTTTGTACATGTGACTCAATAACCGTTCATTGGTGTGTCATACAAATACTGCACTTTTTTCCGAGTGAATTAAAGACGATCTGAATCATGTATAACATAAAAATGCATTAAGTCAAACATTATGTAGGAAAAAAAGACGCTGAGAATGAAATGGTGTCCCATCAAGCATAAATAATCTCCTCAGTGTCTGGATATTGCAGCGTCGTGCAATATCAGATTTTATTGTCTCACCTTCATCCACTTGTCTGGAAGTGTCAACATTTCCCGCTTGGCTGTGGCACATGGCCACAGTTATAAATGTAATACTGATATGGTCAATTGCTGGC
Organism: Medauroidea extradentata; assembly: GCA_003012365.1. Classification (NCBI taxonomy): domain Eukaryota; kingdom Metazoa; phylum Arthropoda; class Insecta; order Phasmatodea; family Phasmatidae; genus Medauroidea; species Medauroidea extradentata. The sequence continues at coordinate 20,015 of PNEQ01059767.1, forward strand.
CTTGCTGCTATTTATAAAATATGCAAGGGATTGGCAGTGAATGCAAGCTATTGTCCATACACAGCAGGTAAAGGCACCGATAAACTTACATGGTGTGTGAGTGAATGAGTGAAAGGGGAAAGAGGAAAGAGAGATCACCACACAGCTTGCCTTGCTTCCATATCGCACAAGGTCTACGTCACCAGGCAAATGTGTTTCAGCAGTAGTCGTTAAGGGGTTTTTTCCACTGCTTTTTTTTTACAGCTGTTGCTTTTTTTTTATTAAAAATAACCATGTATATATTTTTAAAAACCTTTCCTTCTTGCAACATTTTGCATTTTTCCATTTAATTTTATTTAGAAAATTTTAACTTTAAATTTTTTCTTAGGAAAGAGAATACTGTTATAGTTGTGCTGTAGTCATAGTAGCCAGGTGCTGTTGTGGGGCTAGACTGTAATATAGTTACATGTATCAGTAAATATTACTGGCAAGGTATCAGCACAGAGTACAGGCATCGGATGTAAAGTATCAATATTGATGGTATTGGTTCCAAGCTAATTAAAAGTAGTACTATACCAAATCTACTAAATCATACTAAATGTACAAGCAAAAATAAAATGAATACAAGGAAAAATATTTCAAACAAATTTTATCTACTCCAAAAATTATGTTTCATAGTACAACAAATGTTTATTTTTTTAAATATATTAAAATTACCTTCTTACACTTTAAGTAACACAAATTTGTAAAAGAAAACAAAGTGAAAAATGATAAAAGCTAATATTAAAGAACACAGAAAATAACTTTAGAAGAAAATTACTACCCAAACAGAGTTTAAGAAATTTCCTCAATAATACTATATCTTGAAAATCTTGGACAGTTACAAGTTGCATATGTTTTATAATAACAGTAAAATTTTTCTGCAGTAAATCTGCTACAGCCTTCTCTTGACAAAAGGGGGGAAAAAAAAAAACAAATATAATTTTAGTTAATTTTAATATGAAAAGTAAGGACAATATAATTAGAATGTATTTTTTTTACAGAGTAAACTGAAAATAAAAAAAATATATATCCATAAAACTCACACTTTATTCATTTTATACATTATTTTATAATTCTAAAAAAAAAGAAAGAAAAATTGATGAATATGAATCCTAAACAATTAGGTAACATGCTTAAATAATATTGCTCTGTTGTTAAGTGAAAACATTTTTTAATCTCTTTCATTTAAACACCCTAAATGTGTAAAACACTTGCATGATACTTCAACATCCATAACAATTTAGATGAAAAATCACCTAGCAAGTATATACAGTATTACAAAAAGAATACTTTGCCTATTTTTACTATGCATAGGTACATATTTAATTAATATCGTTAAGTTTAACCATGGGATTTAGTCATATGCTATCTGCCAAATCATGATGCCAAAGAGATGTAAATTTTTTTACCAAGAAGCTGCACATCTAAAACTGGTAAAAAAAAAATGTCTGTTGGGCATCAAGGATAGTATGTAATTTTCAACCCAAACTGTTTCCGCTAATTTTTTATCCTAATACCAAAATGCCCACCTAAAAAAATTGCTTTGTTTACCAGATTGTTTGCCAATTTCTGAGGCTATGTATGCTCATACAAAAGTTAACACATATTGTTGTAAAACTAGTAACTTGATGCACTCAAAAATAATTATTTTCATTGGGCAAAGGGCAATCACAATGTGACCATGACAGAACAAAACCATTTTGTTACGTAGAGCTAGCTTCAAGCATATGGTCTACATGAAAATAAACAACATTAGCAAAGCAATCAAACATTTATGCTGGGGATTACAACTTCATAAATACCAGAACAAATTTTTAATATTTCACTTTTTGTATACTTGAATGCATTAAAAAATATACATAAATTGCACAAAACATTAACTGTAAGTAAGGCACAATATTAAAAAAAATGTATAATTTCTTTTAATGTACTGTTTGTAGAATTTAACACATTTAATCACTACTATTGCATTAATATTAAAATACATAAAGTACCTATTTATTTTAATTATATTTAAGCTAATACAAAATTGATAAAATAAAATGAACAAATCATATGTATACATAAATAGCAAACATAACATACTTCTAACAAATTAAAGTCAATTAAATTGTTCTACAAAATATTTGCCAACTTATATGGCTCTTCTTTGCATTAACTTAGCCAAGCCACTCACAATCCTAATAACATTTGAAACGTAAGAATTTTAACATCAGACAGAAGAAGAAAAATTATAAGCTAAATAAAAACACTGATGAAAAAATAATACTGGTCCTGACTAAGGAGTTTGAGAAAACCATTAAAAAGGTTACTCTCAAAAAATTTATTCTAACAGCAACCCTTATTTAGTAGTACTTTTGAAACAACTAAACCAACAATGTACATGTGTTAGGTATTAAACTTATCTTACACAACATATTAGCTGACAGATCATTAAAATGTACATTAAAGTACACAACTGCCTAGTAACTAGTAAAAACTTTGTACAACTTGTGGCAAGGTTGAAAACACAGCCATCAATAAGCTTAATAGGGAAATCAATAACAAATACTCTGAACTATCCGCATGTTGAATGCCAGTTTCTGTGTTTGCTGAGGTATATCTTCACAAAGCCTATTTACATATTCAAGACACAGAAACTCTGACACTGTTTACACAGCAAAGAAAACAGTTATTAAAAAGTATAACTAATAAGATCACTGTTATAATACTCGCATGATTAAGATCCAATATGTACACAATTCTACACTTTAACTATAATATCAGAATGAAAGGAACATAGCATTCATAAAACCACATGAAGCAAAAACTACCCAAAAGAAATTGTCACAATATTCAAACCGTTAGTGGAATATGACACAACAAATCAAAATAAGGCACAACCAAAAATAAGTTATGCTACTGCAACACAGGAAACAGAAATATGACATTTAAATGAATAAGTTATTTTTGAAACCCTGCTGTCTTGTTTAACACACTCATTAAATTAATTACTCTCACATTTGCAATTGCACATTATGTGCTCACCAGTAACATATGTACCACTACACATCTAAATTCATATATTTAAATAATAAAATAAATGTAAATTACTCATATTGAGCCTACTAGTACACAACTTAGTAGTTTATGAACTAACACACTCAAATAAAGATGGTGTATTCCAAACTAGTTATTAAATAATTTGAATAAAGCAAAATTTCTACAGCAGTTTTAGATCTTCATTCAAGTTTACCATACCAACACACCAAGTGTTGCATTCTTAATATTTCTTTAAAATTTACTAGCTGCAACTTTAAAGGCACCTACTATCTTTCGAAATTACTTCAAAATCTATGCCATAAATTCATTTTTATAAAATCTAATTGTTATGATTATACCGACAATAATAGATGGCTCGTTATTAATTTTTAAATTATATATTGTTAGAACTTTTAACATTTTTAACACAAAATGCCTATTGTGGTATTTACAAAGGAAGTATAACCTGAAGTAGAAAACATAAAGAAAATAAAATATGTATTCTACATTACAGAAATACTAGAATTTTTCAACTTTTGCTAATCAATCTTACATCATGAATAAGAGCAGATGAACTAAGCCTCATAGTCCACAATGCTTTTATCTTTTTTAATATCACTTCTTTAAAATTTTCTCCACAGGATATATCTATTCCTCTGTAAATCTGCAAATCTGCTGAAGATTCTATTTCACAGCCTAATGACTAAACTTATCGGAAGTTAATGAGGCTGGATAGAACAATAGTAAAAATTTGTAGTCATAGCAGCATTACACACTATATATTGTAATACTGTTACTATTTTTTAAATATACTATATTGACCAAAGTCTTACTGTTGTTAAATCTACATCACTAAGTGAAATAATTGGCACCTATACTACCCACAGACAATTAACACCGAAAAAATTACCACAAATAAAAATATATTAATAAAGAAACAAAAAAAAGTGTTGCTAACTAAGATGCATGTTCTCAGAAAAAAAAACTAATTTTTAGGCAGAGGGACTTTATAGCAGAGCTCACCGTAAAAAAAATTGAACAGTTCAGAAAGTACCACTTAATTGATATATTCCAAATAATCAGTAAGAGGTAAAAAATAATAACAGAGTTTACTGCCACTATTGAATACTTGAACTGTGTTAAGTACTACTACAAGATCATAACGAGAGTTACCAAATAAATAACACACAATTTTCTTAAAATAAGTACAGATATTTAGGAGGACAGTGTATATCTGAGAAAAGAATTAAATACAACTGATATAAGGCTGTAAATGTGTCTTTTTAATCTTAACCCTTTGGGTAGTATGAATGTACATTTAAAGGCATACTGTATTTATTATGGTATACAAGGGCATGGAAGTAAGTAAGTTTAAGTTTTCCAAATGTCACATTTACGTTTAAGATATTCCACAATTGCTGTTATCTATCATTCATAGCTTAAGCTGCTTGGTGTTATATTAAATGTTCATAGAGATTGCACAGATTGATATTACACCAATAATCATTACTGGATTGGCCTGTTACCCAACAGGTGTTGTGGCAATCATGTTTCATTTAAAGTTGAGACATATATTTTTTTACTAACTGCATTTTGAGACCATTCACTGCATTGCTATGCAATATGTTATAGTCAATTATATTTTATTACACAAAATATTTTGTACCCCATAGCACATGATGTAGAAACTGCAACTGCAAAGTGTGATTTTTGTGAGTGAAGTTATTAAGCATTTTGTACAGTATAAGTTGGTGTTATGTGAATCGGATAACACACAATCAGAAAAAAGAACTTACTGGAATTATTTCCAAATGGGAATCAGTGAGTGACAGTGTCAGTCTGACAAGTGAATCTCATAACATTTCCACTGCCACTGCTACAGAAACAAAGGTAGGCACAGACAATAGCCAAAACTTCCAAACCATTTTCCCTTGTCAAAATAATGACAATTTCCAATCATAAAATTTACACTTTGGTGACTCTAATTTAAGGTTTATAATCAATTTCCAGTTGCCAGTAAATGCTACAGAATTAGATGTGTTCAAAACCACGTTTGACAGTAATTTGATAAATGCCACGAATACAGCACAAGTACATTTGAAGTGAAAGAAAAGTCCAAACTCAAGCAATGTGTGAATTAAAATATTTCAGAGTTTTACCCTTTTCTCATAATCCATACAGCGAAAAGTTAAATGACGGATTATTGATGAACTGATCCTAACCTCTCCACACCCATATTTGGGAAGACCAGTTCCCATTCTTCCGTCTTCTAAATTTTTCTGATAGCTACAACCAGAAAAAGTTACTGCATAGCTTACTTATATGAATTTGTAAACACAGTCCAGAAATTGATGGGATAAATAATAAAATATTTTTGGGGAAAATAAAATGCAATGTAATAATAATAATAATGAATATCATGTTATGACACATTAAAAATTTTTATTGCATATCTTAGTTACTTTTCTAAATTTGTAAATGTAATTGCGAAATTTATGGCAGTAATAATAAAAATATTAATGAAAATTGCAAAAAATACACAAATTTTTGCACTGAAGCTAATCTATTAAAACAGGATACAGTTAAAATTTGTTTCCTATAAGAAACAAGTTCTGATCACTTTTATTCATACATCATGTGTGTGTGTGTTCCTCTACATAAATCTTTGTTAGAGCTTCACACATATCTAAATAAAATTTTTTCAAACACTGATACAACTAAAAAAAATTATTTAAGAAATATGTAAAAATTTTGTTTAAAAAAAATTCCACGGGTTACAGAAATCTAGATGTAACCTCTCTACCCAATGGGTTAAAACATTTAAATGCAGACTTGTGTTCAAGGCATTATTTGCAAAGTGTTGCATAATCAAAACAAATTATATTGAAATGCTGTCACAAAATACTAAGTTTAATAGTCAAACTTATTTGAATAACTATGCAGCCTACAACATTATAAATAATGATTTGCTTTAAATGTATTTTTATGAAGCATAAAAACACATTTCTGTATTTATACTTACTAAACCAAAACATTAGCATGGACATCACCTCTCATCCACAAAACGTTAGCACTCATTTCAAGAACATTCTCTGCCTTCACATACCATGCAAACTGCAGTGCTACTATTTATTAGGCAAACACAAACAATAATTTAAAAATCTAAATGATCAATCATGATAAAAAGCAGAGGAATATAGAAGTAAGTACCTGTGCCTCTTCATTGTACATTGTATACATTAAAACTAAAGTTTTTTCAAAAATTTAAAATAAACTCTAGTATACAAAATTTTATAGGTATCATGATAAAGAAAGGAAAGAAAGGCTATATTTAAAGGCCAATCTATTATGTCTTACAGCATAAAAACTATCTTCTAGGCCATTTTATCATCATTTTAACTCTAGGAACCTCCTTCCTTCTTAACAAAATAATCATACAAAATTTATACTGCACCACAGTTACCTCGGATTTAGTTTAATTCAACAATTTATAAATCAAATAATAAAGTTTGAGTAAATCACGTCAACCCGATCAAACAAGAAAAGTGTCAATATAAAACTACACTTTTCAGCAAGAACGTAACAGATTGAATAATTCACTCAGCAAGTAACATTTAAAATACCTATTCTTATGTACAAGATATGTTGCAACAATTTACATTACAACAGGACAACACAATATCCTATGTAAAACAGATCATGCAAATACACACACTTTCAGAAACCAGATCACTTATAAATCAGCATACAAATTCCTTCTTTGAACTGTGTGAGCAAATGCGAATTAATTTATTGCTTTCCATTAAATGTCAATGAGATTCTCGTCCTTAATGTTCCCAGGGATAAAGGCAATACAGCAAATTTTTAGTTAATCCTTCTTACACAATGACTGGAAGTGTGCTTTTTACAAAAATAATATATCTCACCTTAGTTGGCAACAAATGGAAAACAATACAATTTTGCTTAAGCTCACCAGCATGCTACATAGGTTGCATTCAACATAATCTTCTGTTCTCAAACAGGAACATAACTTCCTCTGGGTTGATAGAACACTTGACCTGTCTTCAAACGACGAAACAACTCCGTCCTAAGCAAAAATTTTTCTTTCTTTATCTTCTTAAGGACACCTTTATTTTCATGAGCACGACGTGATAAGTATGGTAGCACTTCATTGATTGGACCATATGGAATGTACTTGTACGCAGAATAGCCTGACTGTCCTGAAATATTACAAACATCAACATATAATATTCCTGACATTCAACCATGAAACAACTAGATGTTTAAATTATGTACCTAGTCACACATTAACTTATTCTTTAACATATACTTTATAATTAATGGTGCTGTATTAACACACAACATTTATATTAAATTTGCTGTCAATAAATTAGGAAAAATACCTTACATTAGACCAGTCAACGGTTTCTAGTAGAGTTGTTCCGATACCGATATGCAGTAGCCGATACTTTGTCTTTTTTTAATGTATTCGTATCGGGCATGGTATCTGGCCGATGCCTAAAAAATAAATTATCAGCAATATATTTCAACCAGAAATGTTGGCACAATCACAATATGAAATGTTACAGTAGCTGGCACAGCAAACACACGCACGAACACACACACACGTTTTGTAATATTATAGCTCGCCTGCTATCTCAATGGACCGCAACACGAAAATTACGAATAAAAAAATCGAGTTAAGTTTGAAGACAAGCCTTTGTGCTGTACTGTGTTCGGTACATGTGCCCTTTTAACGATGGCAGGCCACTGCAAGATTCGAGTTAATGTAAAAACAGCGCCATCAACAAGTCCAAACTTAGACACTTATGCCATTCTTACCCGTTGCCCATTTGTGTTTACTTTCCAAATGCTTGCCTGTCTGATGTGTAGTGCTGATAACGCATACCCCCTTTTTTGTCTTGCTTTCACTTCCCTTGCAGTCTTTTACACAAACACTCGGCCACGGCACAATACTCTTAGAAGACCCTCTTGTATCGTCTTTGAAGCAGACAAATATAAATATGCGTCAATCACCTGCCATCACTGATAAATTCCATGAAGCCGATGATCGATGATCTGACCACAACATCGGCGCCAGAAATTCTACAGTCTGGAGGAGATTGCGACACAAGAAGTTTCTCACTTCACCAGGAAAATTGAATAAAGTACTAAAAACTCTCAAAACTCGAAAAATAACATACAGGTCATGTGATTCGTTGCCATTTTCAAGGGTTGGGTGCAAGTAGAGGCGGAAACAAAAAATCATGCTGAGCACATGTAATAGAGATTATCTTTACCCATGTTAGTATACACGTGAAAGTGAGCTGATTATGGCTAGGGGGAAAGAAGGATTTCGGGTTGGATGTCTGCAAGATATTTTTCCGCCAAGAGGGTGAGAATATTGATTGACTTTCCTGAGAAACGTGTTGCAAGTTGTTTCCCACACTGATGTTTGGGAACGTATGTGGGGGACGGAGGTGATCTGCCTACCGTGAGACAAGCCATGTAACTCTAGCTGTCATATTCTTGTTATCTATGAAGAGTAAGATTTCACTTTATTATAAAGAAATCAGGGGTAGACAAACTGTGTAACGTACATAGTAATCCTCATAGGCTGAACATTGCTCTCTGACGTGCGCCATCACAATTTTCTACAGCCTGCGATTTTTGACGGTTCCAGAGAGTATATCACTCTACTCAGAACAAACTTTTTCACAAGCTCGACTTACTGTTACAGATAATCGCAGCCTCCTACCCCCTCACCTAGACAATCAACTTGTGTTTTTAAAATAAAACTTGTGTTTGCTTAATTTATGTAATGACTAAAGATACTGAATGTGTGTCTAAAATTGGTGATGGTTTAGTTTTGCTTTCCATGTTTCTAACACTGTACCAACATATTTCATTTCAATCATGACTTTCCTATGTTGTTTTTACAATAAATGTACTAAAAAAATTTAATGTAACTTTTTATTTTTCATATTTTACTGTAAAACTGTGTTAACCTGAAAAAGACATTGGTATTGAGGTATCAGAGAAGTATTGGGAATAGTATCAGGATGTCGGTATCAAAAATTACGGTACCGGAACAACTCTAGTTTCTAGTCACAACTAAGGCTTTTCGACATCATAAATTTTAATGTGGATATTAACTTTAACTGTATCATCAGTATTTCTGGTATACTGTTGTTGATAACATTGTAGGCCTAACTTTTCAGTATCTCAATAGCATCTATAACATCATAACTTTTTGGTATTTCTATAGTATCAATAACGTCATAACTTTTCGGTATTTCGATAGTATCAATAACGTCATAACTTTACGATATATAATTATTAATGATATCACTAAAATTTTCGTATACTTATGACATTGATAATGCCGTAACTTTCTGGCATAATGATATGCAGACAACTTCAGTTTTTCGTTTATCAACTTTTTGATTTCTGTTTATTAATGAATTTTTGTTTTTCAATATTTATTTTCTTTGATTTTCTTCAATTTTTGTAACATCCTACAATTTTCACAGTTAATAAAATCAATGACTAATCAAATATGTGCTGTTAACTCAATATAATAATGTTAAAACTTTATAATAAGTATGGATGATACAAAATTGGTAGGTTTGGATACTAACTCTAATTTCAGAATCAAGTTTCTAAAGGCAAGTAAATAAGCGTTCCAATTTTGATGTATTGAGTAACACCCTGCTTAAAGTTTTCCAGATGATGAGAATACACAAGCATGCGATGTCACAGATGGCAAGTGTGTGGGTTCATTTTCCAGTAACTGTGTACTGATGAATGTTCTAGACCAAGAAAAGCTCACTGTACATGGTTAAGGGTTGGCCATGCCTGTGCAAGCGGGTGGATAGGGCGTCTTAATGTTAGAGGTGACGGAGCGGTACTACGCTCTAGTTCCGAAGGAAGTAATCCCGGCCAACCTCTCAGAAAAGTTGGTGTTGCTCTGGGGCTTGTCAGTGTAGGTGAGTATTAAGCAGGAATGGGTTCCTCAGCCTCTGATACTAGCCTGATAACCTCTCATTTCCAAGTCAACCTGCAGTCTTCTCATGGCGTCACTGAATCTTAGAACAGATGCAGGCAATGGCATGCGGACCCTATGCATCCTAGCCTCGCCGAGGCCGGGAAAAGGGTATCTGCCTTGATAGAGTCTCCGACAGATGTTACCAAGGCGACTCTATTAGGCAGGGCGTTAGACTACCTAGCGCTCATGCTCAGAGACCCAAAAGTCAAATTTCAATGTGATGAAATTCAGATAATAGTAATAGTTTGATGACTGGCATCTGGCTGGAGTTTTTGGAGGGTTGTAAGGGAATTTTCCCTGGTAGATATGCTGAAAGCAAGGCATACCTTTCTCGTCCATTTAACTATGGCCGGCCAGGTCAAAGACTCGTAGAGAGGAAAAATAGGTAAGTACTACGGGCGATTGGGTTGGCCCCATGGAGTGGTTTTCCTTCATGACCAGTCATGGGTCGGATTCGTAGTGGTAAGTGCCCGGGAGCAGGCCCGGTGAGTCTGTTAGGGGTGTGAGTAGTGCCCCGACTGAAACCAAGAGACTGTGTAGGGGGTCTCAGCCGGTGAGCAGCAATGCAGGTATGATCTTCAGAAGGGTGGCCTGAAGCTCTCATGGCTGCACGTGTTACCCCTTTGGTAGTTGTCCTGAGGTGCAGTTTAAGGTTCTGTCAAGGGGTTTGACAGTTCCAACTAACTGTTAGCTTAAGGACAACACGGAGCTTGGGTCCTGACTCCCCGCCTGATAGGAGGCCAAAGCGGGAAAGTCTCACGATAATTCCGCTGCCTCCCTTGTAAGAGTACATTGGTAAATATGTCTGACAGTCAAAAAATTTGTGAATTCAATAGTGCAGAAAAAACTTCAGAGAATCTATTCCAGAATATATTTTCCACGATTACAACACTTTGCTGCCAGTTTATCATTGACACAATTTTTTAAGGGCAGGTTAAACGGATCGAGACCAAACATGAAGAACACTGAAACCTTAAATGTTTACATGTGGTCGACAAATATTTAAAGTCTACATGCACTACTTCTACTATCATCTGTGACTGCACAAAACAGTACTCAACTAAAAGCATAATATTTTACATGTAAAAATTGCCAATGCTTACTAGTAGATAAATTTGGGAATTTCAAAAGTTGTTTTATAATTTAAATACAACAAATAGGTAAAAAAAAACTCTCATGCAATGAGAAGGTATCTCCATTTGGTACTTCAATTACACACATGATAAAATATTTGCTAACGAATTAAGAAGTCTATGCCGACTAACTGTTAATATGTATCTGGTTAATTTTAAATACAGAATGGCTTTAAATTACCAAACTTCAATGATCAGAAGCCACAGTACTATACAACTTCTTGTTGGGTTAGGCCTTTAGGTGTCGTTGCTATACGAGCATTGTTTATGTTCTCACTTTGTCAAATCTGTAGTTTTGTCGATTTCTCCAACAAACAGCTTCCAAATTGATATTCAACTGTTTTTTCCTTATGAAAAGATTATTAGCTTTTCTATCAGGGTCTTAAATATTTACAGTTCAAGACGGTCAGTCTTTCAGTGCCTATAACCAGGCTAAATATAATCATAAAGTCACGATTAAAAAAAAAAAAAACTATATACTCGATTCCAGTAGTTTATAACAATTTTTTCACTTGATGATTTCCATGCTATGTAAATATAATTCAAAAGTTTTGATAGTTTAATTGTAAACAGAGGATAAATTATTACATTCACAGGAATTCTTACCACTAAATAATGATACAGACCAGCTATATGTTATTTAATATGTAAATCCAAACTAAATTTTCCCTTCAAAATACACAATTTCTTTACATTATATCATTTACCAAATTCTATGCGTTAGAATTATGGAATTCACTCTGTTATTCCATATAAATGCCAGACTTAATTTAAGTATTCTGCTTCTATTTTAAGGGCCTATAGTTCTGTCAAATGAATTTTTTATTATTATTCCCAGGCTAAACTTAAATTTCCATTTTTTTGCTCCATATTATGCTTCACACAGATTATCAACAAAGTGATACATAACTAAGCAAGTGTTTCTACCTGATCCAACTCAGCGAGTGACACTAGCGATAGACGGCATGGTATGACGGCTCAGGTGTAGCTAGAAAAATATTTTAAGAATCAGAGAAAACTAAATGAACCTCATTCCTATAGTCTGTTACTATATCACACATGTTGACTATGGAATGTGGCTGATCTGTTACAAGCTTAGACTATGAGTATCCTGTGGCCACTATCCATGCATGCTGAGTAGTGATAAAATATAAATCAACATTTTTCACAGAGAAAAAAAAAGTGAAACAATAATCTCAAAAACACATTTGCATCACTTGCAAAGTTGAAACTAAATGAGATCTGTTAATTTATATTATAATATTACAAAAGACAGTAAGTAGGCCTAAATACTGTGCATCTGTACTTAAGGTGGGGTATAAATCACCATATTGGATTATTTGATTTTTCACAGTTTTGCAATACTGAGGAGGAAGTGTAAAATTTGTGATTATAGCTTGAATTCTATTTACCTTGCGCTACAGTACAAGCATCATAGTTGAACTTTTAAAGTATATTTAGACTGCAATCAGCCAAGATAATTACATATATAAAATAAATTATTTGACTGATTTGCAACCTAAATACATGTTAAAAGTCCAAATGCTATGCTTGTACCGTAGCAAAAGTTAAATAAAATTCACGTCATAGTTGTAAATTTCATATTTTTCTTCTCAGAATTAAAAAAAAAAAATTCAACTGTCATATATGGCAACTAAAACCCCAGCTTAAGTTATGTTTCGTAGCTACATCTTCATAAACATTTCAGTAAACCTGGGTGCAATAATATGCCCTTGTGTGTACGGCATACATTTGACAGCTGCTACTTATCAGGCACCATTGCCATCTCACAACTTTGTGCTACCTCTAAGCCCTTCAGAAATTAACACCACATTATAAACTTCAGTTGAAAACATATGAATATTAAATCATGTAGTCATAATTAATATAGTTAATAAATTTTTATAATTCAATAATTTTCACATGTATTTGATTAACACTAAACGTCATTTAGAAGTAGCTATATCGAACTTCAGAAAGTTATATTTTGTGTTCGAAACGTGACATGGTTAAGCCATAAATTGGATAGTCTGCCCACATCAGGAGTTGACTGTACATGGAAACATGAAAGTAAAAAATTCTAATTGACTGAATTTACATTGTGCTGCATTGTGTAGTTCTGAACACTAAGATGGTGTAGCTAAATGGCAGAAGAACACAATCAACACAAGCTCATGATACCACTTAAAAGTCCTTTCATCTTGCATCTCAAACAAATGCCTAAAACAAGCATATTTTGTTTACATGCACTCATATATAAGTTATGGCATTATATTCTGGTGTATCAGCAAAACAAATCTGACATTGGTTTTTATTACCCAAAAAAGATCACTTCCTAACATGTTACACTGTCTCTCATGGACAGCTGCAGAAAATATTTTAAGATTCTAAAGATTCTGCCCGTACCATGTATTTATACATATAAATCAATGCTGTGCATCTATAAAAACAAAACAAATATCTCACAAATAAGCAGATACATAATTATTATACTCGAACAAGACACTATTTTCATATTGATTCTGTACATAAATATTATACTTTGAAAACTGTAAACAGTGCTGGAATAAGGCTGTTTAACAGGCTTCCTCACAAAACTACAACTTTAAATGAGTATATACAGTTTAAAAACCACCTCTTTGGTCATCTTTTAAATGGTTCCTTTTACAATGTCTTGGAATATACATCATCATAATGTACCACTGTTATATTATTTTACTAATATGCCTGTTATGAATTTTATGTAATCTTAGAGACTTTCCCTGACCAGTTTCAATGTCCCTGGCTTTTCCCTGACTTTCCAGAATGTGGACACCCTGAAAGTTATAGCTGTAGATGCCCCATGGCATAAAACATTTATGATAGCTACAATTGAATTGATATTAATTGTTTGTCATTTAATATTTCTTAGTTTTTACAACCTGTCATATAGCCTAGTTTACAAGCGATGAGGTGAGAGGGTTTTACTGCCTTATATCACTAAGGCCTTCAGAGCTTATGAGGGTGAAACGAGGTTAAGGGACAACACAACATCCATGTCCGAGCCAGGATTCGAACCCAGGACCTCTCACAACATAGACCAGCACCTAACTGTTACGCTATGGAGGCCAGCTTGTTTATAGGAAAACAAATCTATATCAAACATACTACATCATATAGGTTAATTCCTTTCTTTTACTACCATTGAGATAGTACAATGCAGTACTGAGTACTTGAACCAATTACAACAGTAAATGTTTATGCAACATACCTAGAGGAAATGTGATATAATCACACATTCCGAACAGCTGACCAAAACAAATCACTTTGTCCTCTGGCTGGATGCCAATTTCCTTCATTCTGAAACAAATCAAACACAATTTAACAATAATATCGCAAACACAATATAAATAACATAATCATACACATACTAATATTTCAGATAAATAATTTTTAAAATTGTACAAGAGAGTTATATTTCTGTATTGTTTATATACCAAATAAAAATAGAAGCAAAACTCAAATTCCCAAATTCACACACATAGGTGGTCTGTTTGATTTATTAGTTATAAGTGATGCACAACAATGTTAATAGAAATGAAAGAGGCAGTAAACCTTAAGGTGTACTTAACTAGGCTATTAACTTTCGAAAGAAGGGAAATGAAATGGCACTGTGGCAAATAAATATAATAAGGCAAGGTGACTATCAGCTAAAGTATTAAGTTGCAGCTGGTTGAGTTACATATTGTGGGCATAGAAGGAAAACCCTTTAAGTCCATAAAATAAAATTATGAGAAAATTGGATTTTAATATTCGTATGGGTTTGTAAAATATTGTATAATATATAGTGTACTGAAAGTTATTTAATCTAATTAACAATATACTTTCCTTGTCATGAAACACATAAAACTGGACCTGTGACACAGGAATATCTAATTTTTCTATCAAGCTGGACTTCCTTGTATGCCCACGATATACCAAGAATTTAATGTATGAAATTATTTCTGAGGATTTCTGGGCTATCCCATAAAAAATGTATTCACAGAAGCTATTTTTGCCTTTTTATGACAATTTCAGCAACTGAAAAGTGCCAAGTACTAACAATTTAAATACTTGCAAATAATTCTGCCCAGTTAGCATGTAGCGTTGCAGGATTTAGCTGTTTTTATTTATTTGTGACCGTAGTTGTGGGTATTCTTTTCCTTAATTGTTATGTAGCATTGTAAAACATCTACAGTAAAACCCTCTTAAGAAGTTTCCCATTTAAGAAGTTTCCTGCTTAATAAGTAAAATAAGTTTTCACCAGCCTATGTATACAAATGTAGTTTAACCATTTTAAGAAGTTCTCCTGGTTAATAAGCACTATTTCTTTCTGTCCCAACATAAACGTCTTAACAGGGTTCCACTGTATATGAAACATTTGCAATCATGTTTAAGCTTTTTAGGGGGTTGTGTACGTTTGTTCTTGGGTATAATACGACTGGAAGCTTCTGAGAATATTTATACAAGGTTATAGGATGGTTTGTCTACATTCTGAGCTGCAGTTTACCATGCCCACGGTCGAGACAGTTGATTTTTGTTGTGCAGTGATAGCTGATGTCGGGTCACGTGATGTCCTGATTGGATTAGGAAGGTCACATGATTCTGCTGACCTTATTGTAAAGCTCCATACGTGGGCTGGCTTTTAATAGTTGTCATGCCAAGCCCTAGGAAAACTGGAAAATGGCACGAGCTAACAAAATTTTAAATTAAGTAAGAGTGGCAAATAAAACCTGTACCAGTAGCACTCGTGGTCAGAGTCTTCTATAACTTTTTTTTTTATTTTTTGGACAGTTTATTCACCTTAAATTCAGTTCTTCTAAATTTATTCTGTGGGTGTATGGACGCCGTTAAGAGTGTGGAAGAGGTGGTGTTCACACCTTTGTAAGATCAAGCCACCTAGTTTCATAGTGCTGTTTTTAAACTTACGGGCACCATTTTTGGGTCATAAATTTTGTATGACACATAAATCATGTTTCTAACGAGTAACACAGTTTCGTCGATAAACACGGACTGAAAAGTGGACTTGCATCTTCTAAGTAATTACTGTGCATTACCCGGGAGTGTTGTAATTGTTTTTCATACTACTACTTCTATCACCCAGAGTTTGGGCTAGAACAGAAGAATGTTCCAAGGTTTTGTTACATCAGGGACTAAGAGAGTCGGAAACATGACAATGTGATTAATGTCATGTAGCATCCTATCCAAAGAGGAGCATTGCAAACTAAATCATCAACAAATAAAATAAATAAAAACTATTAACATAACTTTCTTTACATAATTAACGTTGCAGAGTATTCAATTAAACATCCAAAATACAGAACTTACTTTGAAAAGTTTCACACACAAAAGTTAAGACTACCCAACAGAACTGACTATAAAGAGCAAAGGACAGAAAACAAAATCATACATTAGAGATACAAATTCATAATCTGACTGAAATAATAATATAATATATATATATATGGCTTACGCTTTATGTTCAATATGTCATGTTGCTGTATGAATCAGATGTAACTATGACGGTATGAACATGACTGAAAAATTAAAGTAAATTACCTTAACTTCTGGCACATCCCAACAGTATCAATGCTAAAGACTTAAAAAAAATCTGTAAATACTTGTCTGGACAGTCTTGAGAGACTCATGGGTCACTTACTAAAGTGCTGCACGAAAACATTGGTAAAAATACTTCGCATGAACTGTTAATGTTGTAATTCTCTGTTACAGCGCCAGTAAAGGGAGAGCTAGATATAGTGAACTAGATTTTGAAGTCCTCTCTAGTCCTTCATTAAAGTTCTATAAATTTAAGTTAGGATAACAGAGCAGTTCTGATAAAGCTCTTTCTTTCCCTGTGTAGTGGGTTCTTGAAGGCTGAGAATGGCAAATTCCTGAGTTGTGTCCAGGAAGACTGGAAATCTCCTCATCTGTGCATGTTACCACCAATCCTCTCTGTAGCAATGGTACTCGGTCATAAAGCTTGAGCTGTGCTAAGTTGAGGCTAACTTAAGAGTTCAAATGTCTGGCATATTTGCTGGGTCGTTGGCTATCAAATTAAAACGTAAATAAATTTGCATGTAACCACGTACATTTATTATGTCTCCTCCATTTGCCCTTCAATCATCAACAATGTCCCTGGCTTTTGAGACATATGTGACAACTGTCACAAGGACCTACCTATCCTCCATGGTAAATGTATAACACTCTAACAATTATGCACAAGTTGGTGTAAAGCCCTGGATCACATGATAAGCAATGACTACCACCAGGCTGACACACTGCTAAGTTTGTAGGAAAAAAGGAAGGAAGGAAATCTTATCAGCTAAATCAATACTGTGATTAGTGATCTATAACCGTAGCTGCTTGACCGTGGTATACATATAATACAACTGCATTGCCATCTCTTCAGTAGTTTCTGATAACGAGTGATCCCAGAACTCACATTGTCATCTACAGATCTTCTCAAACATAGAAACAAGTAGTAGGGAGATGACAACCACAGTCAACACATTCCGGGACTCGTAAATCAACAAAAAAACTTACGTCCCTTTTAATCAGTGTCAATAATAATGTGAAAAAGTATTTGAAGCTCCTTTGGCAGTAAACTGGTAAACTGGAAAGTGTTTTCAAAAGTCTAGTTTTCCTTTTGTGTTCATGCATGTCTGGCTCTGTCTTTCTCTCTCTCCCCCTCCTCCGTGGCCACTCTCATAAAAGAAAAAACTATTATGAAAATTCTCATCCTTCTTTTTATATATCTATATAATATTTTATGGTACACAAAAAGAGCATACCTTCTCATCTTTTCCCTCTTTATGGGAGGGAAGTGTCTAAGATTCTACAATGTCCAGATCCCTGCTCATGTTGAACATTCCCTATTCTTAAATTTGTAGATGTAATTAATATAACAATACACACTGATTTGAAATACAGTAAAACATAAAAAAATTTGTCGAGATATCAACAGATTTGTTTATGGTAAAGGACACATCTGCACTTTTTCATGAACTCACTTGATTGATTGAATGTGACATTGTCTCATGTTCCACATGAAAGAGCAGTTTATACATTGCATATGAACTGCTAAAATTTTCAGTAGCTAAATTGCAATTCATAGAAAAAGGCTGACACACCCCTTAAAGGTACTTAGTATTTGTTACTACGCTCGACCCCCTTATTTTGTAAAGGTTAAAGTTAGGCCTACCTTGTTTATGGGCAGGGGTCACATAAACCCTTCACTGTGAGCTGGTTTGCTATAAAAACATAAGATTGTGGATGTATATTTACCTTTGTACTTGATTTATTGTTGCACGCCAGTGATGTTTGTAAACAAACTAAAGACACTACTCTAACCATGCTAGCAGGAAACAAATGTGGACATTTAAGGAGTGAAATGTACATAATAATTGTGTAAATGCAATAATCTTAAGCTTGTAAATAATTTTTAACTTATTTTTATTTATTTTGGCCACACTGACATTTTCTACAAACTCTGCGGAAAATTCACGTATCTTTTGCCTAGTAGTAGTAGATTTGTGGGTGTTGGGGTGGCGTGCCTGCTGGCCAGCAGACGGCCTCCCCTCCAGCGGTTGCCATCTTGACCACCCACTAACGGGACTTTCAACCCACCCTCCGGGGTATACAAGGCAGGCGTTTGCCTAGCCAGACAGTCAGTCTAGGGCTTGGGCCTCCTCCCCAAGCAAGCCTGGCTGACCACTTCTCCCTCATAGTTGGCTGCTGCCTGGTAAGGAAGCCGAAAACATGCTCTCCCAACCATTTACCTAACTACCTATCTACCTACCGTGGGTTGCTGCGTGGTAAGGAAGCCGAAGCCTGTTCCTCCCTTCTCTGCTGCCAAAAACTGCTCTAGGAGACATTGAGACGCCCATCCATAGCCGTGCGGGCAGTAAAAATGGAATGCACCCTAGCGCGAGTACTTTTAGCCACGAGGCGTGTAGCTAATTTATGCAGGAGTAGGATATATCTACGGTATCTTCCAAGACTCCATGTCAAAGACCACACTGTCACTAGCGATAAAAGTGTAGTGAAAACCTTGTATGAATTGATATATACCCATATTGTAAAGTGACTTATAAAGAGAGTATATTGTAAACATTTGTTAGTAATAATGCCAGTTGAAGTGACTTAATAATTTTATTTTATAAAAATGAACTCATGTCCGAAATCTACATTTTAGTATCAGACATCTCCCAGGAGGAGAAGGTATCAATCAAAGGGTGTATAGCCATAACCAATGCCAAATGCAGGTAAGTACAAACAATATAGCTGCGGGAATCATACCGTCACCACAACAGTCCTCAGGTAAAGCTCTGACTCTCGCCCAACTTTGCCGTCAGTACAAGGGCACAGAGAATAAACCTTCGTGGCAGAAAGACAATTTTAGTTGTATTCATAGGGAAATGTGACAACTGTGCAGCCCCCTTATTAGCCCAATAAAAACTCTGGAAAAACTTGCATCTGCCCACACCCCAGGGTCCAGCAGCTGAAGTGGGAGGCACAGCAAGAAACCAAGCCTCTCTCTGAGCGCAAACGCCATCTCCTGCACAAATTATTTTAGGTGAGTGGACTATGCGCCTTACTCCCTGCCCATGTAAAGTGAGAATTTGCGCACCTTGTTCTACATTTGTATTGTGCAGAAAGGCCACAACTCCAGACAAATGGCCATTTCCAGGACACTGTACAAATGATGTCACCATGTGAAGCCACTATCAACTAAGTTACCGGTACCTAATTAAATGAGAATTTATACGTGATTGTGTGGATTCTATTATATTTGTCATTTTATAGTGTAAACACCGTTTCAATTTAAACATTATAACTTATAATGAGTGATAGTGGCAGGAATACAGAAATGCAATAAGACACGAAAGAACTGGGAGTTATATCAGTAAATTAATAAAGAAAGCAAAAATAAAGGAAGAGCTCATGCAAACAATGTTGGTAAGTACGCATTAGAATACACACAGGCAAGTATAACCTCTATACATTGACTTGAATAAAATTAATACTGGTAAATATTACAAAAATCTATTACTCACTGTGAGTTTTAATACTGGAACTTTCAGTACTTGTATATGTTAAATTTTTATTTTTTAAATTTAGGCATCCAAAAAAACGTTTCAAGCTGGTGTCAGATGACCATATAATAATTTTGAGAAATGTAAATTTGTTTGAAGACTTAAAAAAATTAATTTTCCATTTTCATTCAACTTGGAAACTGAAACCGTAGGACAAATATTAATTTTCGATCTATCAATTTATTGTCACGAGGGCAAAGCTATATTTTTTCGACTAGCTTGAGGTTCATGTTAGCTTAGTACAGGGCTGTCCAAAAGACGGCCTGCGGACAACATTTGTGCGGCCTGTGTATCAAAAAACAAATACGTTAGTCGACTGCGAAATACAAATCTAATATATGCAACCGGACAGACGGCAGTGGCACCGCAGTATTGGCACGTGGTGTTGAGTTACAAACCAGATAACATGGCGGCGGCGTCCTATACTCAAAGACGGCATGTTGCATTGTAATATGAGCTGTAGCGCAAGTCGATCTGTTTTAAACAAACATCAACCCACTCTCCCCTCCCCCCTTTGAATATGTGGAATGAGAACCATACTGATAGCTGCAACGTAATTCAGTTGCGCGGACACATATCACAGTTCCTTTTTCAGTGTTCGGCCTAGTGGGGTTTACTGTTGTGAAATTAACTCTTAAAAGTTTGACATAAGTAATACTACAAAAAAAACGGAAAATTGAAACCGAAAATAGAGTGTATCAGGAAAAGTGGGAGACTAATTATTTTGTCACTATAAATAATGGAAAGCTGCAGTGTTTGGTTTGTATGCAAGTAGTGTCAGTGCTCAAGGAATACAATGTGAAACGACATTACTCTAACATGCACGAAGATAAATACGCCAAATATGAAGGACAGTCTCAAGTTGCTTTGATTCAAGATCTCAAGAAAAAACTTAAAACAGCAGACAGGTATGTTTAGTACACTAGCAAAGAACCAAATTTTAGCTTTGCATGCATCGTATGCAGTTTCCTTTGAGCTTGCTAAATATAAAAAACCTTTTTCAGATGGTAATATTATTAAAAAGTGTGCAGTGGAAATGGTAAAAATATTTGGGGATGCAAACATGGCAGACAAATTTGAATTGGTGCCTCTTTCACACCAAACTGTACAAAGAAGCATCACAGACATGGGAGAACAAGTAGCATTAACTTTGTCTGATGTGATAAAAAGGAGCTCTTATTTTTCGTTGTGAATTGGTGAAAGCACAGATCAGACAGACGTGAGCCAGCTTCTTATTTTTGTACATGTGACTGGAGAGGATTTTACTACAAAAGAAGAACTGTTGGATCTTTGATCTCTTCATGGGACAACGAGAGGAACAAACATTTATGATGCAGTAAAACGTATGTTGATAAATTCAGTGGCTTTGATAAGTGTTCATCGATTGTGACGGATGGCGCACCAGAAATAGTTGGAAAGAACTCTGGCCTGGTAGGACTTTTGAGACAAAGCGGTGTTGAGTGTCCCATTTTTCATTGCATTATTATTCACCAGGAGGCATTATGTCAAAAACCTATTAAACAAAACGAAGTGATGAAAACAGTGTTAAAGGCGATAAACATGAAACTTGTTGGAAACAGAGCTCTCTTGCATCACCATTTTAAACAGTTCCTAGAAGAGATGGAATCCGAGTATGAAGACTTGCTTCTGTATAATCAAGTAAGGTGGTTGAGTGCAGGGAGATGTCTTGAGCGTTTCTTTGGGTTAAGGAAAGAGATTCCGGAATTTATTAATCAGTATGTTTCATCGGACACTACAGATCTAGAAAATGAAATTCAAAATTCTGGCTATCTTTGACAACTAGTATTTTTAACTGATATCACAGGTTACCTGAATGAACTCAACTTGTAACTCCAAAGTAAAGACCAAATTGTATCAGATTCACTGGGTCACATAAATGGTTTTCGCAGCAAGCTGGACCTTTTCAACACAGCTTTCAAGAACAACAATTTGACACATTTTTCATGTTGCAGACAACTAAAAGACGAAGATGAGTCACTTGATTATTCTGAGTTCGCCGTGAATATTCAGAGCATTCTAGCCGAGTTCAACACAAGATTTTAAGACTTTGAGAAACTCAAGAACAGGTTTCTGCTATTTAACAATTCACTTGGGGCAGAGATACAAGACGAACCAGCCAACCTACAACTTGAGTTGGGCGACCTGCAAGCTGACACATTTTTCCTGACCAGAACAGAAAAAGGATCAGCCTTCTTCAAACTTATCTCACATGAAAGCTTTCCCCACCTGTGTGATTTTGGTTGGAAAATGACATCAATGTTTGGCAGTACACACATGTGTCAAAGTGTTTTCTCTACCATGAAGTTCATCAAGAACCGATACAGGATTTCCCTCAAAGATTATTCTCTGCTACATCTGCTGCGCCTGGCAACAACTGAGATGGACGTGGACATTCTTGCTCCTGTAAATTCTCCTGACCGTCCACAATTACCACACTGAACACTTTCATGCTGCTTTTAAGGTTTTTTGAAATGTATTTAATTTAATAGACTTAAAAATTACCTTTACTTACTAGGCCTAATAGTATAACTGAAATATTTCAAGATTGTAAACTATATATTTTAATAATAGTGTTGATTATGACCATATATTTGATGTTAAATAATAGGAAAATAATAAATAATAACACTGATTATTGTCACATCATTTTTTGATGTAATTAAGTGGTTTGATAGGTGTGGTACTTCTTTCAATAGACTGGCACGTTTGCGGCCCTCAATTTGATTGAAGTTGGACAGCCCTAGCTTAGTATTTTCAAGAATTTATCTTAAGTGTAATATATCATGTGATATTGTCTTTATTTTAAATTTTAATAATTCTATAATAAATTCAAAACTATATCCTGCATTGCATCTTAAAAAATTCAAATAGTTTGCATTCATATGATGCATAAATATTTGTAGATAAGTGTTTTTCAAAATAATTTACATGTCTGCAAAATAAACATCTTCAGTTTTGTTGATTTTCACAAAAAAATTTGATTATTTGGGCACACAAAATAGAAAATGTAAGGTTTGTTGCTATAGTATACAAAGGTACTAATTATGTTATACAGTATTAGTATCAAAACCGGAGACAGAGGAGTCAGACTTCTTGCCTCCTACTTAGGCAATCCAGGTTTGGTTTACGATTTTTTGCACGTGGGAAATGTGGCGGGTGTTGCCATTGGCTGGTGGGTTTTCTCTGGCAACTCCCATCCTCCCACTCTCTCATTCTGTTACTGCGCCATGCTCATCTCACCCTCATCTCTGCCATTCTTTGGCCAGACAGGTGACACGTACATCTCATTAGTCGAGCAGCAGGCCCAACCTTCACTCCGGCTTTCTCTCGTACACAATGAGACCCTATCCGAAGGCTGGAACAAATAGTGGATTTTCAGTATGAAAACAGTGTACCATTTCTTCAGTATGAACCTCATATGTCTTGTAAAATGAAAATTATACGTCTAAAAATTATTTAGAAAAACCTGTAAAATCTGTCAGGCATGCCTTTAATAAGTGATCATGCCTAGTTTTCTGTATTGGTTGTTTGTAGTTTGCAATATGCATAATTTTTAAAGTAAAATTTTTAAAATAAAGTGAACAACTTTATAATACAATATTAGATTTAGTGCACTGAATTAATATATGTAGAAAATAAGCTACAGTGGTAGATCCCAGGAACAGCAACAGAGAAAACCCACTGTTCATTGATAAAGTGTGCCACATTTGCCACATAATAAATGCTAAGACCTGAGTAAACCCACTGGACTTGAACCCGAACTGCCCTAGTGGAATGTAAGTGGTCTAATAAATTTCCTGAAACAAAAAAAGTCTCTTATCTACAGTTTATGTTGTAATGGTTTTTAAAGCAAATTCATCAGAATTACTAAAAAATACTTATTTTCGTGGTGGAAACGTAAATCTTCTTAGACTCATGACCTCTTCTTCACTGGCATCAACTGTATAATCATACTCATCATTGTACCAGAGACATAGTGTCATAACTGCCAAATTGGCAATTTTGAATTAAGACTGCATGTCTAACCATCTTGAAACAATCTACACAATAGACATACTGGTGTATCTGCACCTTTCACAGCATCTTACGTATTACATTTCTATTTTTGAGATAACTAACATTTTCCATAGCAATACATTAAAAATAAAGACGTATCTTTACTTATGCCAAAATTTTCTTAATAAGTTATTGTTGGTGCAGTGCAAGGGACATAGTGACACCATCACTGTTATTTATTACACTAAATATGAATTTTAAAATGTTTGCTGTGATTATTATTTCCATTAAATGACATATTATCCAAGCACATTATATAAGTTGTACTCTAAGTAGGTTATTCACTATTTGCAGCTGGCCGTACCAACAGTTGCCGAATGGTAAAGAGGTTGGCCACCAAAATGTAAACTGTTACGTTCTTACCTGATCCAAGCCCAACATTTGTCGAAGGTATCAAGTACACCACTTGTACTCTACATGTCTGTCTATATTACCACCCATACTCGTACGCCTGGATTCACAAGTTACAGATTTGTGCGATCTACACAACACTTGCCAACTTGCAGCCTATCTCTCCAGTCAGTCCTGCATACCCTAGCAACCGTCATTGCATGTCATTATATATACATAACAATTTGCATAACACCTACAACACATAACCTCCCTCCTTAAGTTTACAGCATGTTATCTTGTAGCCTGGTGGGCACCTTCCTCACCCAGCACGACCGTCTTGTTTGCTGCAGGTCGTTCAATTCAATATGCAACCCTTGTGCTGGGTCTGGCCTCTGAGGTTGCTCAAATCCTCTGAAGGGTTGACTGTGCTGGTCTGGTGTCGATGCCCAGAGTGGTGGTTGTCCTCCCTAATGCCAGTGTTCCCTTTGCTGGGCTGCGGGTCGCTGCTGCGATGAGCCGTCATTTGGTCTGGGATAGGGTCGGCATGTG
This sequence comes from Medauroidea extradentata, assembly GCA_003012365.1. Lineage (NCBI taxonomy): Eukaryota > Metazoa > Arthropoda > Insecta > Phasmatodea > Phasmatidae > Medauroidea > Medauroidea extradentata. The sequence continues at coordinate 45,310 of PNEQ01059767.1, forward strand.
TAATCCTGACTAGTCCTAGCTCCTCCATAGTCTGGCGACCGACTGCCATTAGTCCTCCCAGAACTCTTCCCCTGGTCGACCAGCCTTACCTTATGTGGTTGTGCTGATTCCCCGCTGAGCAGCTGGTCCACATGATGCATGTATGTGTGGCAATCTCCGTTCACGACTGTGTAGGTTACTGGCCCCTGTTTAGCTACAATGCTCTCTGTAATCCGTTTCTATGCACCTCTGTAAACACGGAGAAGCACCTGCTGCCCCACTGCTAGGTGTCGAATATTTTTGTTATTTGTGTCCAAGGGCTCCTTCCACTCCACATTGGTGTTAGGACGTATTTGGTCAAGTGCCGTTCTTAATGGTCGCCCCATAACGAGTTCTGCTGGTGTTTCTTTTAGTCTCTGGTCAGTGTTATGGGCAATGCCAACAGCATTCTTGCCACTCGCGTCTGCCAGTCTCCTACGGCCATCTTCTTCAGCTTACATTTAACTATTTGCACCATGTGCTCGGCTTGCCCATTTGTGGCTGGGTGGAACGGTGGTGCTCTTATAAGGGACACTCCATTTTTCCTCAGAAACTCTCCCATTTCCCGGGACACAAATGCTGTTCCATTGTCTGAGACCAAGTAGCGAGGTATCCCACAGCAAATAAAAATCTCTCCCAATGCCTGATCAACTTCCCTCGATGACATGCCACACATGTTCTTCACTTCTGGCCATTTTCAATGTGCATCCACTACAATGAGGAAGACCTGTCATTGAAAAGGTCCCATGAAGTCAATATATAATCTTACTCAAGACTCTGCTACCATTGGCATATTTACCTCCTTCACCTTGGGTGGGTTGGCTCGTTGCTGCTGGCATTCCGGGAACTGTCGCACCATCAGCTCGATGTCCCTGTCCATTCCCGGCCACCGCAAATAATTACGGGCTATAATTTTGGATTTCACAATGCCATCATGTGCCACATGCAGCATTTCCATTTGTTTCTTCATCCGTGCTTTGGGAATTACCACTCTGTTGCCCCACAGTATGCAGCCCTTGTGTAAGGATAGTTCTTCTCTACTGTCCCAGTATGGTTGTAATTCCTCCGGTCCCTTCATGTCTTCCTGCCCTCCCTGGTACGTGTGTTGTTGTGCTTGGCACAGAATCGGTTCAGATAATGTGAGCTGGGCTAGTGTATATGCATCAATTGCCGTGTTGGGCATAGATTACATCATGAGCATGTCGCCCACTGTCTGTACCTGCACATTCTCCTTTGATAGGGGCTCTCTGCTGAGGGCGTCTGCATGACTTATCTCGGCTCCCAGTTTGTAAACAATTTGGTACTCGAACATTGACAGCCACAGGCTCCATCACAAAAGCCGCAGAGATAGGATATCTTGTGTTTGTCTCTTTGGATCAAGTAATCGTAGCAATGGTTTGTGGTCAGTTAACAATCACAAAAGGTTGGGCTGTTACATACTGCCTAAATTTGGTTACATCAAACCTAACTGCTAGCGCTTCCTTGTCTAGTTGAGAGTAATTCCTCTCATGTTTCTGAAGGGTGCACGATCCAAAAGCCACAGGAGCTTCACTGCCATCCTCTCTAGAGTGTCCTTATACTGCATCTACTCCATATTCAGATGCATCACATGTTAAAGTGAGGGGTTTATTCAGATCATAGTGTGCAAGCACTTGCTTAGATTGTGAGAGTTCTTTTGCCTTAAGAAATGCAGCATTATGTTCTGGTGTCCAATCCCACTCTGCCCCCTTGTCCAGCTGCCAAGGAAACGGTGCCAAGACTGCTGCTTTTGTTTGCCAGAAACCTTTCATAAAAGTTCAACAGACCCAGAAATGCCTGCAGTTCCTTCTTACTACTCGGAATCGATGCTTTTTGGATCGCTTCCACTTTTGCGTCTCTAAGGTGAACTCCGGCCCTATCAATTCTGTACCCCAAGAATATGCATTTTGCTTTCATGAGCTGCAATCCTGCTTTATTTATTCTGGCCAATATCTGGTGTACCCTACTCCATTGCTCCTGTGTATCTTTCCCAGAGACCAAAATGTTGTCCCGTAAAACCACACCTGGGATCCCAGCAAGTAATGTTTCCCCTGGAAGATAGCTGGACAGCCTCTTAACCCAAACGGTAGATGTCGCACTCGAAATAGGCCTTCCATCATACTCACAGTCAGAATTCCTGCTGCCTCATTATCCACCAACACCTGCAAGTAGGCATCTGCTAAGTCCAGTTTTGTGAAGACGGTCCCCTCTGCCAAGCTAGCGAAGGGTTCATTCGTTGTCGGTAAGGAATAGACGTTGTTCTTGCAAACTCTGTTAACAGTCACTTTGTAGTCATCACAGAGCCGTATTGTACCATTTGCCTTTTTTATGGCCACAATTGGGGTCGCCAAAGCTGAAAATTTCACCGGTTCATAAGATCCTTGGTCGACTAGCTTATCAATTTCTGCACTTACAGAGTCCCGTAATGCAAATGGCACCCCACGACTTTTCCGAAAAATTGGCTTGGTGTCTGCTTCTAGTTCCACAGTCACTGAGGGCATTTGGCAAGGCTGTGGTCCCCGTTGCACCGCCAACACCCTGGCCTGTCCTTTGCAACAAATTGGTGGGGTCTAACTCCACTCTGAGTATGGTCACCACTAACTAGAATATGTTTAACATTGGTGTGATCCTTTTTGCTGTACTTTGTATGCCCTACCTTCAGGACTGCCCCAGACGAAGGCCCCATCTGTGTTTGCAGGTCATTTACAGTGCGGCATATTGCTTCTGCTATCCGTACCAACTCCACTACATCCTTGAGTGTCAACATATCCTTTGTTAGAAGCATATGCTGCAGGGTTGTACTGCAAATGCCACACATGACCCTGTCACGCAACATCCTGTCGAGGTCGGTAAAATTGCAATGGATGCTGAGTCGCCGCAGTTCTGCCACATAATTCATTATGGATTCGCCTTTGTATTGGTTCCTGTTGTGGAATTTAAAAGACTCCACTATCTCGTTGGGCTTGGGCTCGAAATGCTGTGTGAGTGTAGCCAAAATGTGTGAGTGCCAGTTCCGTTGTAGATTTTGCAGCCACTAACGAAGTCACCAAGTCGTACAATTTGGTCCCACATATTGTAAAAAATATTGCCCCTTTTCCACACTGTTTTAGATTTTGTTGGCCATGAAATATTCCCGGAGTCGTTCCGAGAACGTTTGCCATACACCTCGACCTGGAATGAACTCGCCGAACGGGGGAAACATTGCCATCGCGATAGCTTGTTTACGTTTTGCGTGCGCACGCCCAAGTCGGAAACCTCATCGCCACTGTTACGTTTTTACCTGATCCAAGCCCAACATTTGTCGAAGGCGTCGAGTACACCACTTGTACTCTACATGCTTGTTTGCATTACCGCCCGTACTCGTACATCTGGCCTCACGAGTTACCGTTTAGCGAGATTTACACAACACTTGCCATCTTGCAGCTTGTCTCTCAAGTCAGTCCTGCAAAACCTAGCTACCGTCATTGCATGTCATTATATACACGTAACTATTTACACAACACCTACCACACAACATAAACTTTAATCTGACTTTGTTGTTGTTCTTCCAATTGTACTATAGTGATAGTTTATGTTATAAAATAATTTTTTATCAGTGTTTTGTTTAAAATATAACATTTAAAATTACTAACTGACTTTATTACAAGGCTTCAAAGTAGGGATGAACCAATTCGATTACTGATTAACTTTAATCGTACGATTACCAGTTTTCGGTAATTAATCGTTATCTGCGATTATTGTAAACGATTAACCGGTTCAGCATGAAAAAAATTAAGCAAATTGAGCAATAGCCTACACTTTACGCTAGCGCTAATGTTTTGATGCTAGCGTCCATGAAAAAACATAACAGTGAATACGGAACGGAAATACCTTTAATACAAAAGTAATTCCACGTTCTCATAAAATAATGTTTTTGTTTCACACACTTTTCATTTCTTCAAGCAACTTCGCAAAACCACATGTGTTTGGTAAACATATTTATAAGTAAATTTTTTTTTAAAATTATTTTTCACATTCCATCATATTTTAACATTTGCATTTACGAACGTTTGAGAATGGCTTTGTATAACTTTCCACATAACCGTTCGAGTTTCGCCATTACCTCACATCAAATATGGCAGACAAACAAGCTACAAGTACTTGTTTGTTTAGTGCCATGACGTCAAATGCACACATTTAAAGTGTTTGGTGCGCTGTAAGTGCGAGTTCAGTGCAGTCGACGAGATACCATGTCAAAGCCGAGTAAAACAAACACGTGTGGTGAAATGAGCAAAAATATAAACCTATGTATGTTGGCGACCATGATTGAAGTTGTATTTATTTACTGATACGAATGTTGGCGACCGTGATTGAAGTTAATAGCGGCGGGAGTGTATTTGTGTGTATATGAGTTTTTTTATTATTTTTGTGTAGGCCTAAATTAAGTAATTGGTAATATACATCAATATTATTAATCGGTTAAGAACATAATCTGTTGCATTCAATTTTTTTATGCAATTGGTAATCGTAATCGGTAATCGGTTTTTCCATATCGGCTCATCCCTACTTCAAAGTTAGCAGTTATAGGTTAATGGTCATGCATGATGAGTTGTAATACAGATATTTAAACTATGTGTCCTTAGCTAATTTGAATAAAAATATTATACGAGGACGAGCAATTTACACTTAGATTAATGGATGTAGATGTTGTGAGTGACAATGATGGTCATGACTTTAATCCAAACTATTTTCCAGCTTCTTATATTAAATGTTGCAAGAAAAATGTTTATTCTCATTGTGATAAGCTGCATTCTTTGCAAATATCATGCAATGAAAAATTATTGAGAAAATAATCATATATAAAACTTTTTTATACATACCCTGAAGAAGTGAAACTATTACAAAACATACAGAAGACTTGGCATTACAACAAAAGGTACAAAATAATTCTGAAAAACTACATATAGACCTAACACTAATACAATCCTAAGGCTACTAACACTAGAAATGTTGAATAACTTAACTGCTGTGAGTTAAGAGTTTGCAAAAAAGAAGTTTATTCCGCCTGTCCACTACGTTACTGTTGTCTTTGTTATGACCATCTTCATAAAAGTGTTTGTGTCAATGATCACCAAATTGATGAAAATGGTACTGAAACTGACCCCCCCTCCAAAAAAAAAAAAACAGGACTGAAAAAGTCATCTAGGCATATCAAAAATTCAATCTGTTTGATGCCTGAATCATTTGAAGTTAATGGAAATAAATGAGGGCACCTGTGAGAGCACTGCACTACAAAAACATAACGTAGGAATCAGTGAAAAGAAAATTGGAAAACAGAAAAGAAATTAAGGCAAAGATAATGTTACAACAAATAAAACTGTTTCTGCCATGAATGAACTGAATGAAAGGGGCAATGGAGAATTTTGTGCAAAACTTCTCGTAAGTGCTATAAATACCTAATGAAGAAAGAAAAAAGTATTTTAAGAGGCCTTTTTTTGAACTGGAAGCTTACAGCTTCATAAAGAATAAATTTTCACATAAGACAAAGAGATTTGTGCTATTGGGCTGCAGCCCTCCCTGAATATTTGGGAATAACAGTAAATAATTTTCATTTTCACAGCTGGTGTTATAGAAGATAATTTCAATGATATATTTTAAACTACCTACTCGCTAAAACAGTCAGCCGATCGCGAAGTATGAAGAATGCTAGAAAGTTTTAAATATTTACTTGTGTACGTGTTTCCCACCTTGGGCAGTCTGAACTAGACAGGGCTGTGCGGCGAGCAGCTCGACGGTCCTTGAGGGCGCATGCGAGAGCGACCCGATCTGGCGAACCCATGAAGCAGGGGGGCGGGGTGTTTGATAAATGGCGCGCTTGTGGGCTGCTAGCAAACCAGCCCGGCTCACAAGACCCGCCAGTGCGCTGCGTACACTACACTAACTACAGATGCAACTTGTCACTCAACTCACCTGTTTTGCGACATCACTGCAATAAATTGTACCACAATTTTATGACCAGTCCTACAGACTGTGGCGCTTACTAAAAACTTTTCACATTTTGCATACATGACTTTGTTAATAAGTAAAACAATTCTAATATGGTAACTACATTTTCACTCAAAACCCAGCTGAAACACATTAAAAAAACTGGTTTAAAGTAGCATGTTTCTACATATATAGAATTTTTAAACCTGTAAATCAATAACAAATAGTTCATTTGTAATATTCTGCCATAAAATTGCCTTGAATTGCAACAGTTTTCTCAAAACGAATTTATAAGTTTTAGATGTTGCTCCTTCACGCCTGGGTATTAAAGTAAATATTTTTGCAGCCTACCATTTCACATGAATTATAACGTAATTCATGTCAAATAATAAATTAATATCACCTTAAAAATACAAAGAAAAATATAAGTTGCATTGTTATTCATTTTTAAAGAACATACTTTATAGTCGATCTTTGCCAAACCATATGACAGAGAAGTAAAATAAACTCATACACAAATACGTCAAAACTTAATTTTCTGTCCTGCTACCACCACAACCATTTATCAAATACAAAGTTTTTTTTTGTCTGGATGTCCTTTTCAGATACCTTCAAAATTTGTATTATTTATGATTCCGCAGTAGACGAGACGAAAGCCATAAACATATGTACCCTCCCTATATGTGAGTATTTCGTAATAGGGGAGCCATTAGAATTTACCATTCTATATCTATTATTTCACTGAATTTATTGAGATATTTAGTCGGCTTTTGATAGTTAAGGTCTTATGCGTTATTTTATTTTGTTTCTATACATTTTAATTATTTACAAATACCTTTCTTTATATTTATAAAAGTCATTGTTTGAAGTCTCTAACATCCCACCTTGTGTACAGCCCTTACCCCATATAGGCCATTCATGATAAAGTGAGCACTGTATAACAAGTTATTGCGAAATTTGTTCTAAGAGAAGAACGTAGAATTAACTTCACATACAAGTAATGGGTATCCACACATTAGTTGAGTGACCATTTAGTTGAAACATGTTTTTGACTTAATATTTTCATTTTCAGATACAGTGAGAAGTAGCAAAGTTAAAAGTGTAAGAAAAAACACTATAGTGCATTAAATTAACGGCGCTATTTTGTTAAATGTGAAACATTGTGATTTGTGAACCTTAAAAACAACTGACCTATGAAATCAATCCGATGTCTGGACAGCACTCTCTGATGTGATTTAGACTTGGCGTAACTTTCCACATAGCTACCCTTGTTTTTCTCCACCTACTTGATACTTCAAGTGCTCAACACAGTAATCCAAAGGTATGTTACATTTGTTTAAATTAAGATTGTGGATTTTGTGAATTTCGTTCTAAAAAATTAAAGTAACCCAAAGGGATGTTAAAATTGTTAAATTAATTTTGGTGGATTTTGTGAATTTTGGCCTAAAAATATAATTCATTGAAATGTTTTAAACTGTTTGAGAAAATGGAATAGCGGTAACTGCTTGAAACTTTGCTCGACTTCCTCTACTCGGGACTAGGGAGGCCACTTAACGGAATGTTTCTTTAAAAAAAATTTAATAAATCTACTAAAAGTATATTTAATGTTTAGACACGAGCACTGCCAAAATAATACCATTTTGCACGTTGAAATCATGCATTTTTCTGGGAGGGCCCCCGGACCCCCCTCCTTTTATTGGGGGATAAGTGTTCCTCCTCGTATGCAGCTCTACCTATGTAAAAATCCACAAGCCGTGTCTGTGGGGGTGACATGATGTGAGTACGGAGCAGCGCAAGAATGAATGGTTGGGGGACTGACCCCGCAGGGAAGTGAACCCAAATCGCCTTCAAATGGCCTTCATTGCAGGTAAGAGGTCTGACCCCTCGGTCACCGCGGCCCCCAACGTACATTTTGTAATGCGTATATAAGTGGTCATAGAAAACAAAGTGAACAGCTTAAAATTCAAAATTTATACCACATTTCTGAAGAATTGGAAGTAAGACAGATGAATATATTAAAGAAAATATGGTGAATGATACTTGGGTCAGCATTTTTATTAGAGAAGACTTACTAACTACAACTATTCAGTTTATGACACTGGGACAAAGACTATGTTTGATTTGCATGGCAGAAGGGTTTAGATCAAAGAGGATCCTCAGAGATAGTCACCGGCTGTTACAAGTTCCTTTGTTATCTTGACTGCAAAACTATTATAAAGAAAGTATTTTTGTTCTCTGCATTGAGTACTGCTGGTACAGTATTCATCCCATCTGAACTGAAATTGATAATTCACCTCATATGCAGAACAAAATCAAAAATTATTGAAAGCACAGAAAACATAGATTTCTGTGCTTTATGAGGCCAGCGAAAAAACTTACAACTTTTTTCATTCAGCAAGATGACGTAGATGAGAAGCTAAACTGGCCTACCATAGTAGAATACATGGTTTAAAAAAATAACTTTACATACATTTTATAATAAAGCCATTTAAGTGGTGAATACATAAGTTTGACACTTCCTGGTACTGATATTGCTCTCTGTGTGAAGCAAAATTATATTAATTGATTGGACTTTGCACTGGTGCAACACCTACTATCAGGGGAGAATAAAATGGGAATTTCTATACAAACTTGTACTATTAGTAAAAGTTGGTGAACTTCTTGAATGACTGTCAATGATATCTAAATTGTACTAGTATTATAGTCAGTTTTTCAGTTTTTTGTGAACCAACCTTAATTAAACAAAGAAAGTAATGATGACGTGATGAGACTTGTAGTGGTGCAACACCCATCACTAGGGGAGAAGAAAAATGTTAATTTCTAACTTCTTGAAAGACCATAATTCAGTCAGTATTTCATGACTGTTTGCTTAAAAGAATTATTTAGTCTCATTTAAAAATGGTACTTTCTTTCTTTAAAATTAATTTATTTCAGTATACTATTGTATTTACAAAAACAAATTTCTGCAAGATAAAACTGAGTAAATTATGAGTTCTAAATGCCTAAGTAACAATTTATGTTTATGAAACATACCATAATATAAACTTTAAAATTGCAAGTAGAAGAAACAGCCAAAAATTGAATATCATTCGGTTCATAACATACAAAGTTATAAAACTTCTATACATTGCCTACTGAAAAGTAGTTATTTTGAAGTTATGATACTACATATTGTACTAAGTCAAATACTCCAAACTACAGTTTATTGGTGGACAAAGTCCAGTATTTTACTGTTAAATATTTAGCAAAAGTTGCATGTAAATATTAGCCACAGACTGAAGTGATACAATAGTATTAACTATCCAGGTTTAAAGAGTAGATGAGTTCAATTCCAATTTACATCATTTTGAGTTAAGTTTTTTATTGTTTTCTGAAGCCATTCCAGAAGAATGCCAAAATGGTTCCTTAAAATACGCAAAAGCCTATTCTTTCCTTGTTACCAATTAATTCAAGTAACTTATTCTGTTTCAAATTACTTTGCTTTAAAGAATACAAAAATAATTAATAATGATATCAGTCAATATTAATAATAAAGAATAATTCTGTATATTAGTACACTAAGGATTTTTTTGCTTTTAAATAAATAAATAAATAAATACATAAATAAATAAATAAATATGTATTAAAGTTGCTAGTGATGGTTAATTCTGCAAGTTAAATGAACTGTTCTAGTGAAAAAACAAGTCAAGTGATTCACTGATAATTATATTTTTACTAAACTTTCAGTTGTGCTTGTTCCCAATGTTAAGAAGTACAGTACTTTATGAAAATCATCCTCTTAAAAAAGTATGATTATAATGATGGTTTCCATTTACTTTGCATTCATGGGGCTAGACATTATTATTTTGAGAGTGTGTTTCGATGAATTAAACTGAAATATTTAACAGAAAAAGCGGTTTAGTATGTGCTGCTTCAGAAACATATTTTACTTCCGTGTTACACCTATGCATGTAGTTATAAGGTGCAACCTCAAAAATACGTCACTCCGACCTGAGAATTCTATTTAATTTAGAGGTGATTTGCTAACAGAAGATTACCAATTCCATATTATTTTGTAGTGTAAGAAGTTCAGGAATTTAATTTATTCAAAAACACACAATTTTATAACTGTTTTAATAAATTGTGTTTCTGAAATTTTTGAGATAAAAATGAGTTGTGTCACTTAAACATTTTTTACAGACTAACTAGTGCTTATGTCTTAAATTTGAAAAGTCTGTAGAAAGCGATAAGAAATGACACAGTATGTAAGGCTGACGGTAAAAGATAGATGATATTTATTTTGATTGTACTAAAAAAAAGGAGTTATGTATAAGATTGCACTTCCTCTTAATACAGGACAAATGAGTCTGAGGCATCATGTTATATCCGATATAGGGATTTCAGAACAAAGTGAGCACTCAAATAAGCACATTAATTTCTATTTGCTGCCAGTTTATATCTTTCCGCCGAATATAAACATAAATATCGCCACATGTTTTAATTTACATACCGTTGTACGATGTTTACACTAAAATTACACTGCTCCGATAAATGTTATCTACAATATTTGCTCATTAAATGCACAAGGACTGAATATATGCTATAATCAATAGTAATGCCAATTATAAATACTTGCGAGTTAACATCTTATAACACTGGTTTCTGTCCATCGACTCTAATGATACAACATGTACTATAGCTGTTACATCTCGTAAATGTAGGCTTAGTATATTTGAATTTGTAACTTAAAACAGCCACTAAGAATACATATGACACACAATTCAAGAATTCAAGTTTCTTTTAGTTCTACTGCCATGAACAATGACAACACACTTAACAGAAACAATTACTAACGTATTTTCTCTATGTGTGGAACAAAAAAGATGTTTATAATTAGAGACACTCAGGATGGCGACAGTAAAACAACAATTTATAGATTACCAATGGCTTCACAGCATTTGACAAAGATATTTATAGTGATTTCTAGTACTTCTGAATGTACTTATCAGACACAATTATTACACAATGGACAAACACACACTCATTCAACTTGATTCAAAGCCAAGAGGAGGGACCCTAACTCTGATGCCACCTATTGGTGGAATTTTGTACTATCTAAAGTGTGGAGCAAGCGGAAACGTGCAAGATGATCAGCGGCCCGGTAGCGTCACTTTGTGCTGACACAAATTAAGGCAAATTATACTGTCAGAAGAAATGTCAATAAGATCATTAATAAATATTTTAAGGTATATTAAATACACAGAGGTCGATTTCATCTGATGTTCTTTCACCAATGTTGTAGTATTCAAATAGGAAAATACATGGCACTTCATGTGATGATTTGCTCATAACCGTGTAAGCAGTAAAGAAACTCTTGTTAATGGTTACTTAAAGTAGTAACGGCTAGTGATTTTTTTTAAAAGGTAAAATATTTAGCGCTCACTTTACTCTGAATGACATATAACAGTAGACTTTAAACAACTAGCATGACCTACCTGATAGACAAGTTACAATGACACAGAAGGGCACTAGTAATAACACAACTGTTGTAGAAAATTTGGCAAGGATCTGGTAATAGAACTGTGGTTGCGTGGACAAGAATCAGTGATCAAGCTTGCAGCAAGGCATATGCATATGTAAAACAATAACTGCAAAACCGTCTATGACTGATATAACACTGCCACCAGTTTGTCAGTACATGGTTATTGAATATCCATATGGTGTCTAGTGAACTTAGTTGCCAGTTCAGGCATTTGGTTCACAAAGCCACATGGTGACTTTTAATTATAAGAGTGTAAGTTTTATTTCTGCATAAACTTTTATTAAGTTAATCCTAGTTTTAAGTAATCAAAGATGGTTCCACCGTCTTTCTTGAAAAGTTTTCCTAACAATGACCTGGTAGTGTGTTACGTTGACATCAGTGTTCATGTACCAACAAGCGGGAAAAGAATATATAAGTAACAATGCCTGCTATGAGGATTTTTACACTCCTAAACTGACATGGTGTCTCTTTCAGTCATTCCCCCACTTAGCCAAACATAAAATAAATTACACCCAACTACAGTAAACCCTAAATCTAACGACACCACATGGTGCCAGATAATTATGTTGTTAGATCACTGATGTCGTTAGTCCCGAGGTAATTAATTAGACCCCCCCCCCCCAAATTCTTTTATTTAAATTTTAAAGTGAACTTTTTAAAAAGTGAATGTAGAACTAGTACCTTAAAATAAACACATTTTTAATTTCAATTATATTTTAGTGTTATGAAACGGTGTCTTCCAAATAAAATGGTACCCCATAATCCCAAAATTATACTCCACCTGTACCCAAAAAAAGTTTTGCATCGCGAATAATGCTCATACTTGATCATGTGCAGCATAAATGTTAAGTAAAAAAGACATAATATATGGTAAAATATGTACACTATTTAAGTACGAAAAGATTTTCTATAAAAATTAAAACAACTTCACGTCACAGGAAAGAAGGATTGTAAATTGCGCGCGATGCAACTCTTCACGCAGCAACTCCTAGTGCCGTTAGCCTACAAATTAATACTGCACACGTAAATGCAACCTTTATTTTTCATTGTAAAATATAAATTAATAGAAGAAATGTAAACACAACTTCTCATTGGCACAAGATAGAGCTTGAGTACAGTCAATTTTATATGTTACGAGCGGTAATAAAATAAAAACCTTATCAGCCCATATGTAGTATATGGGACTAATTATATTTGCATCATAGGCCGTTTTTACGCCACAGCAATCTGCACAGCCACATGCCTCATGTGCCGAGTGATCAATAACACAGCTGAAGTTGTCAAGGTCAAGTACTGTTCGGAGCTAAGGATAAGGCAACACTCAGAATGTGGCTGGGGGTAGCGACAAGCAGAGAGCTGTGTGGCCAAAACAACCATCCCGCCGCTCTGCCTTGCCTCTCAGCTCCGGACAGTAAGGTAGGTAGGTATTGTCCGAGCTCAATTCTAATGCGCACAACCTAATGTGAAGCTAGAGAAAAATAAAGTTGAAAAAACGCTGAATTATTCACTTTTTTGCTTCTTTAGCAGGCTTAGTGTCATACTGGTCCTTTTTATCGTCCTGCCATAATGAGGAAAAAAAAAGTCTCTCACCGATGGAAACATATACTATGGCTGGGAGAGAGTTGGAGAGGGAAAAAGATAAACAAATGCTCTGCTTTGTAGCCAGACGGGATGCGCTAATTGCATGTAACTATCAGACAGTGGGTGAGGACGATGTGGCTGCAGTTGCGACGAGCGACGACTACGTACACTAACTAGCCAAGGCAAGGAAGTTGATGCGCACGCACACAAGCACAAACTGGCTTGATGGCTGGGATTGGGGGGAGTATTGGCTGGCTAGCTGGCGTGGATAGTCAGGAGGGGTGTTATTTATTTCTAGCTGTATGTTTCTTACAGCACAGCATGCACGTGGTATAATGTTGGAGAGGAGTGCAGGGAGGTGGGAGCATCGAGAAGTGAAAGGGGGAGGAGGAGATAAGGCAGCCTTTAGTCATCATATCTTGCATATTCTGGTGTTGAGCAGGCGACTTAACTCACCTGGCGTGCTCTGTAACTGTATTCCAACTAAAGTTTCTCACATTTTTTCACAGTTTTTTATTTCACAGCTGCTTATCACTAATTTATGATAACTGCAGTTAGTTTTTGTTTAACGTAAGCAAAATTATTTTTAAATAACGTTTTATTGCGTTCTATTGCACTTTGCTTAGCTTTGACCAACTTATAAAATATTTATATTGAATTTCCCAGGGTTCCTGGAAATCATGTCGTTAGATCGCCAATGTCGTTAGTTCGGGGGTTTATTGTATTTAATTTCATGTTAAATTATGCAAACACCTCAAGTCAGAAAACATCACTGTTAAAATGACTTGATACACATGTGACCGCTTAGAAAGCAATAGAAAAATGCAAATAAATTTGTGTGAGGACTGGGTAAGCCAATTGAAATTATAATAGAGGAAGGATTACAATTCACTTTATATTAGAGGACGGATCACGATTCACTTCATATGGCTTAACATCTGAACTGACTATTTGGGTTTGATACCACAAAGCAAAGCACATTTGTACATCATGCAAAACAGCAAAGTTGGATGAAATACTTGCTTACAGTTGCATATCTGCATAACAATGTCATCAAGAAATCAATCGGTCAAACTTCTACAGAACTGTTAGAATATAAAATATCAAGTCTACCATATTTCCTATTAACAGATATACCCTGAGATACAATTACTGATGATAGGAAAATACACCTAGGGGTTATAAATGGAAATTATAGCATTGGTTAAAGAACAATTAAAAAAAGTAATTTGAAGACCGCAAGTGTTATTACAAGGTAATACAAGAACAACATTCCAGTCCAAATGACTCAGTACTAAGTTAGGTTCTTAAGGGCATGGTGAACAGCAATCTTTTATGTTAATATAGTAACTCCTGAGTTACGAAAGGGTTATGTTCTGGAGTCAATTATGTAATTCAAATTTTTCTTATGTTGAATAATAGGTTAGGTACCTGAGGAACTTTGAAACCACTTCTCGCTGGGACATTTATCTATAATATTTCAATATTTAGCTGTACAGACAGATTTTACAAGCCGGAACACTTTTACAACAATAAATTTAAAAACAAATTCCTGGTGTGCTTCAAAATTAAAATATGGCGCTAGTGAAAAAAAAAAAAATCTTCAAACCAAACTGGAAACGTTGATTAACGAGAAACATACAATAAGTAACCTGCTATAGATAGCATAATTCTTTTAATCATGTCACCAGGTTTTCCTGATCATCACATATTAATAGAGTTGAGGTGGAACACTTGCACGAAATTAACCTTGTTAACAGTTCAGATACCGACGCAGGCCAAGGGCCCACAGGGGCAGTAAGTCCATAACATCACAATAAATTGATAAGAATAAGCATGTGCATGACCACAGACTCATGAAATATTTTATTAATATAGTGTTCTAGCATTTTGCATGTATACTTTGCACAGGGTTATTGATTGTGTATGTCTAGTGTTCCTTTTTTTTTTTCAAAGTGGTCACGACAGTCATTCGAACTGCCGCCCGGAAATCTTCAAAGGTTTGGCCAACTCATTTTGAAAATTTAAACCATAATTAACGTATTTTAAGAAATTCAATGCCAGAGTCAACATGCAACATGTTTTTACACTGTATAATTAATTTTGTGCCATTTTTCTTCATTTAACGTAACAATTAATTTAAAATACCATTTCTAGAATGGTAGAGAACAATCATGTGTGGCGATGGAAGTGAACGTCCCAGCGATAGGCCATGAGCCATCAGAGAGCATGTTCCTCCACGCACTTTGTCGCAGGCTTCTAGCGAGGTAAGACTTTGTCCGTGTAGTTATTTAATACACCACATCATAATTTTTCGTACACGTTTTCACCAAGTATTTCCCCAGCAAGTGCCATTCCGCTTTAGTTAATCATTATTACCGTAAATAGTACTTTAATTTAAAACCGCATGTGCACTTTGTTCATGCCATGTGGCTAGGGACTTTGTAATCATAAGTCATCCGCATGTCGATGAAGATTACTCAGTAGTTTAAATTGTCAATTGTGTCAGGGTATATTGATATTAATCAGCAATGTAATTATGTATAATTTTCATGCATCAGTTAATATTTTATGGTCGGTTTTGTGAAACGACGTGCTCATCACCAACGATGCCATGATTACCATCACTGTAGAGCGAACAAAGGGATATTATGCATTCATTCATATATCTATATTACTTTGCATACGGTTCACGTAAGTTACATCTTATTTCTTGCATGTAGTCACATTCATCATTAAGTACCACTATCGTCGTCATTGTGCCAACCATTACCATACCACTGCGTACCATGGGGATAGGTTCGACCATACAATTGCATAGTTGGGAACAGCAGCCTACATCCATCATCCACGCCCACTTCCCAAGCAAAACCGTGGTCCATCACAGGAGTCATCGGTTCTGTGCTTTACAGGGAACTGCACTTTAAAACGCAGTGGGAAAACCTCGCACAACTCCGCATTCAACTTGTATAGCATATGTAGGCGCCAGCACAGTTTTCTTCCACCGCCACACATTGGATTGAAGTAACGCAAGATTCATTCAGGCAGACTGTATTCCGTATATAATAAATCATTGTGCAAAGGGATAATATTGTTTTCATGCTATTCACTCCTGTCATATAATTGCGTTCATGTCAGATAATTAAAACTACATCCTCACCACACCTGGAACGAGACGATCACTAGAAATGGGACCAGAACATCCATTCCCTGGGACAATAGAGTCTCGAAGTGTGATACTGGGAAGTATTGCTGGCGCCCAACCTCATAACCATCAATTGAATCTATAAATCAGTCACGCCTCGTACAAACAGCGTTAAGTGGTGCCCAACGTGGAGCCAGGTGCCTAGCAGAAATAACACATAGCATCAGGCCAGTTGCATACATCTGCGCCGCATATGAATCGGTCATGCTGGATGACACCAGTGAGCTGCTGAAGGCAAGAGGACAGTTATGTCACCGAACCTGCGCTACCAGTTCCGTGGTGTACAGTAGGAGGGCACGTGCGTGACATCCTTCTGCAATGAACCAGGAAACACACAGCCGCGACAGAGACATTACCGCCGTTTTCAAATTATCACAGATAATTGAACAAAATATACAAAAGTCAAGTCAGGTTTGTATGCAGTATATGCGTACAAAGTGTGGTGAAATTCTGAAAAATGTTCCTAAAATATGTTACAGAATGCCAAAAATATAAAAATGGCCACCATTATGAAAATATGCCTACAGGATGAACTAAATACACAATGTTAATTTCAGCTTAATACGTAGTTTATGTGTAGAAAGTTTGATGAAGTTCTGAAAAATAATTCCTAAGATACATAATACCATGCTGAAAATATAAAAATTGCCACAATTTTGAAAATATGAACATACGATGAACTAAATACACAATATAAAAGCCACCTGGGTATGTATTATATGGTACCAAGTTAAGTGAAATTATTTAAAATATTTCCTAGGACATGTGATACTATGCTAAAAATATAAAATTGGACACCATTTTAAATACATACACATAGTATGAACAAATTACACAAAAGTCAATTCAATTTTGAATTTAGTACGTGTGTATCAAGTTTGATAAATTATAAAGTACAGTTCCTTAGATATCTAGCTTCATCAAAAATTGTTAAAATGGCAGCCTTTTTGTAAATATGAATTTCGTGTAAACATAATAAAAAAAGCCAAGAGATTACAAATAACTATACATGTACAAAGTTTGATGAAATTCGGTACACTGGGTCAAAAGTTTTTAGGAGACATACACACACACACCTATACGGGACTAGCATATCTTCTGAGGAACACCGAGTTTAACGTCACTATGAGGATCTCTACAAATTAATTGTCAATGTTTGACAAATGTATCTCAGTGAGATGGGGCAATTTTTGTGATCCTATACACACAATAAAATTTTGGAAATAAAATTATTTGTAAGACTTGTGTATGGCAAAGGTGGATTTATTGTATATCTCACGAGGACTACGTGTTTGATCAGCCGATACGAGGTCCAGGGAGAAATAACGAACTTATACACACAGTGACTTGGAACAGACAATGAGGACCACCCAGTTTCTAATGGAAAACTGTACATAGCTCAGTCGACAAGATGCAAAATAAGGACCAATGTTACCGGCTACTAAATTTATACACAGCTCAGGTAATAAGGTTAAATGTAAGGACCAGGTACTGTTGTGATATAAGCATGACTAGACTGCTGAGGTTTAAACAACTGTATATGACGTTTTGTACGCCTGCCTTTCAGTTAAGTTGTACTTCTTGTAATATTCTGGTTATGTGTGCACTATGGAATAATTTGTTAGGTTGTAACTATTCCGATTGGACTGTACACCTCATGGGTGTAGCCAGAAGACGCTGTTAAGGTTTCACTAGGTGGAGTGTGATATTCTTTACCGCAGTGAGTTATAACTTCTCTAAAGTATGTCTAACATTAATAATATGACAGAAATTCAAACCTATAGAGAGCCCCTTAAGTAAATGAGCCGATGCATTTGAAACTAAGAGTACGTTGTAAACTAAATATATTAACAATAGTATTTTACTCTATAACTAACAAGCCAATAAGATATCAGTCGTTTCCAATTATTTATTTTTCTTAATTCTACATTAAATTTCAGTTTTATTCGTAGAAATCAATCAGTGAATTTGTTTAGTTCACTGAACTTGAAACGTTCGCAAAAGCGTAGTAAGTATAACATATTGGGTAGTATTGGTCAAGTGATCAGATATACTCAGTCATTGTATGTTTAACAGTTTTTCCGACCATACGTAAATTCGAAGAGTAGTATTTTAGCAACAGATTCAAAATAATTGTGGCAAAATCTGCAGAAGCGATGCATTTCAGTCGCCGGTCTGACAGACTTATATTATTAGACCAGGTTAAAACAGTGAAGAGTATCTTGTAAAGTATACATACAATTGTGAACTTGTATACTGTACAAAAATTGCTGGAGCCAACCTCCAAAAATGTACCCATTACTATTAATAAGTGAAAGTTTTCTGACATGTAACCACTGTTTTTTACATTAATAGGGAGTTTATTATGTTACTAAATTTAAAATGTTGAAAATTTATGTTTGGAAGTCCTTATAATTAATAATTGCATAATTTATTCCTTACATGAAATAAGTTCTCTGGCGACACTTTTACTTGATAAACTCTTCCAGGCTTCTCACCCGACCAAAATACTACATTCCAACATCGTATTTTTCGTGAACATTCACTCAAACGCCTTAAAACATATTTTCGTTCATGTATAGGGCCTACACGCTACCGATGGCGACTTAGTGGCCGGTTTCACCAGCCTTAGTCAAACACACAGTTATTCAAATGTTGGTAGTTCATTAAGTTTAATTATTTAATTAAGTAAATTTTTTAAGTGTAAGGTTGAAAACTTTTTGCTTGGACACTGCTTGTTTACGGACACAGGTGATACGGATAGCGTTTAGACGTTTATCAGCATATTCTCGTTTAAGGACACAATGTTGGGAAAAAACAAATACGGAGAAAAATGTCCATTACGATGGGAGTTGTTAAATGAGCAGAGAGGTGTTGACACGGTATGGACACATGTTTAACGGACACTCATTCTAAGTGTCAGTATCATATGTTTCTCTTAATTTACGAGATGCCTATCAGTTGTAGTTTTACAGATTTATTTTTTACAGCCATTAGATACTTTAATACCTAAATGTCAGTACTAGAATAAATTAGTTATCAAGCTATCGAGATTTGTCAGGGAATGGATAGTAAAGTTAAACATTATATTTTAAACATAGCCCGTAAACTATGTAGGCCTACGTACCTAATATACCTAGAATGTACAAAGTTTGGCAAGGTAAACGTTGCTGGGGTTGCAGAGTGCTTGCCCAGGAACAGAGGAACTGCTCCAGTCCCACGCTGCAAGCGGAAGTGACGTCTCACTGTTAGCTGGGTGACAACCGACCAGTGAGCTTTGTATACACACAACTCGCCGCTACTGTTCTCTTGTTTGGTAAGGGCGCAGCCTACCTGCGTGTTACAGACTCACAAGTGATGGAACTATAAGGGTGACATTGACGCGCACATCAAGTAACGCTTCTCTACAACGAGCTAAACACTGAACTAGTGTGAAATATTTCCATCGATTTCTTTTTACTATGGGACTTTAAGAGGAGTCTTCACAGGTTCTAAATTCCCACGTTTGACGTATGGGAACAGTGGATCAATAACAGCCATAGTACCACGCTCAACGGGAAGCATATCACCTCTAATCACAGTGCGTCCTACTAGCATATAAGGTTTTTCCATGTAGTTTTTTCCTACCCAAGTATAAGCAGTGACCCAAAAATTTTATATTTTGATAGTGATCATGAATGCAGGTGATATTTTTGGAGTTACAACAGTCTGAAAACAGCTGTTTTTAGCAATTTTGAGACGCCCAAAAATTGTGTTTCTAACAAGCGTATTGAATATTTAATACTATCGAAGCTTGGTTTAAGTGTATGTTATTTTTGTAGATAAAAGTAATATGAATAAGTTAATTGGTTTTGCGTAAAAAAAGAATACGCGTGATACGCTACAATGCCGTCCACACGTCTGTAGCAAAGTTTACTGCATGATCCAATCTAAGTTTCACATACATTCGGTTAGTACATTTCGAAGTAAGGCCTTCTCAAATGGCCATTTTTAGTTACGTTGTAGGGCTTAGAAACAGTGCTTTTAATGTAAATGCCTTTCAAATAATGATATTCCGTCCTTGTCCGAAATGTGTTTATTTTCGTACATTGACACAATGAGCACATACGGAATAGTTTCGTTAAAATAATCATATTTGCGAACATATTGTAACACATTTGAAGCGCGGGGGCATCATTTTAACCTGTTATCCTAGTAGTTTTTGTATTTATTTTGTTACTGGTTTTACATGTTAATTCTTTTGTAATCGTTATGTTTATTGAGCGCGCTGCTAAGTGTTTCTCTTCGTGACTAATTCATGGTGTACATATTGTAAGTAAACCAATCATAAAGTTGATAGCAATACCAAAAATATCAAATAATTAACAAACTTGTCATCTAATAACACAAGGGATCACATTACGCTGGCACAATAAGTATATTCAACTATAACCACAGTAAATGCGTTCGTAGTAGATAAAGAAACAACTTATCAATCAATAAAGTGAACGTTCAAAAACTGTTGACGACATATCGGGCACGAAAGAACCACACATATATTGTTTGTAATCACCACGAACGTAATGAAACTTAAAAATGAAAAAAGTGACTACTGAAAACACTTCAGTTACACGTACAGTGAATTGAACTACCAGATTCAAACAAAGTTATTGGAAATTGTTTTGACTGTTAGCCATTTATATTTATCGTTTTGATACGACAATCAAGACTGCCCCCCGTAAAACTGACAGTATGAGAAACAGTCGTTTCTCATGTCAATCCGAGTAAATTTAAAGTTTGGCCTTACCGCTATACGTATCATCATTGCAAAACACACTTTTTTGGAAAACTGTAGAGTGGAATTTCTAAACGATCTAAGTGCCAAAAATATGCTTTCGAGAAGAAAGGGAAAACCAGCGATGAAAGAGTATGTGTACGTATGGGACATGCAATACTTTAACGAACATGAAAATGATTAGGACAATTATAGGGAATTAGTTCTTACAGCAAGACATAGGTACTGGCACAGAGTTATATTGAAGTAATTTTGGCACTTAGATCAATTAGAATTTCCACTCTACAACTGTTGTCTCTTAACTCTCTCTTTAATAACTCCTGTTTATTTAATTATTAGTGTTACAAAAAAATAAAAAAAAAAACAAGTACCTATCATCCTTTTTAAGAATCTTTAAAGACCCCGAAACCCCTGACCTTAATTTAAGTATCGCGGAAGTTGTATATATATATATATATTGGTAGAATTCTGAGTCAAAAAACAAATCGGTATCTCAACAGGTATAAAAGATGCACAAGCATGATTAAAAACACATTTGCGTCTTCTCAAACTGCATGGGGTTGAATTTTAAAGTTAATTTTATAGTTTTTGCACATAAGACTCTTAGTTGTCTCCTTAAAACTATAGATATCCAGGACCAAATGTTGACTCTAAGCATAAATATGTCAGATAGTTTATTCAATCTCTAGTCGCTTTGCCTGATTTCATTACACAAAGTAACAATTTTTTTAAATAATAAAATACATACAGAAGTTAGTAAGGACCCCAACTTTTCATGCCTGAAAGTGTATCAGGAATCTTTAAACTAACATGATTGAACTTAAATTGACACCAGTGCCTTACACAGGCTTCGAATCCGCAACCTCCCACACCGTAGACAAGTGTTCCAATCATAATGTGCTATGCAAGTTCGACAGCTGTTACAAAAAATCTACATTAGCGGTATTAATAATTTTACAATGGAAATACTCGCTTGTCAAGTGATGTGTCTCGAGAGGTTTACAAACAAAGTTTACCTCGCCAGAATAAGAGACAAATACGAGGACTTAGGCTTTGTAAATTACAGTAGAGCCGGTCTTATGAAGAAAAACATACTACTGTATTTAATCGGGTTAAATGATGTTTGGTATAGCCTACCGCAAAAAATGATTATTTAAGTCCACCTACCAATTTGGTGCTGTGAAGTTTTAAAGCGAAATAAGAATTAAAAAATTTTATTTTAAATGGATTAGTTTTACAGATAAAAGCCTCAAAATACATTCAACATACAGCTTATGGAAGAATATTGTGAAATAAGACATTTTCGGCATTTTTTTAAAATTCAGTACTTAATAATTAAAATGTTGATGTAATTTGTTATACATACGAAAATAAATTATGCAGAGATATTTTTTAAAATTCTTTTTCATAGCAATTTGACCAAGAATAATTTTTTTATGAATAAGTTATGTTTTAAACTGTTCTATCGAAAATTAAGAAGTAGTGGTGGCCGAGTGGTCATATTACTCGCCTGTCACTACGGCAATTCGGTTTTGTCTCTCGACGTGGTCGATATCCGATATTTTGCATGTGGGAAACGTAACGACATTGCCGCTTGCCTGTGGGTTTTTCTCGGTTATCTCATGTTTCTTCTGCCCTCTCATTCCGTTGCTTCTCCATTGTAAGGCCTCATTTCTGGTCATCTTTCAGGGTAGGTATATGGCTACGGGTGCCGAGGTAGAAGTTTGCACTACAGTTCCCTCCACGAACGATATTTATTACTTTAGCTATCGTGAATTAAGTATTTTGTATTTATTATTAACTGAAATTCCGTGGCTACAAATGTGGGTAAGCAGAATTTTTCAGGCGGCCGTCTAGTCTTTACGTGCAAACAGAGAAACAGTCATACCATTTTCGTTTTAAATTAACATAATTCATTGACTATTTTACTCTGGTAGTCATATCTCTACATGCCATTCATAAAATACTAATGAACCCAATTTGAAATACATGTATATCAAACTGTTGTCATGACTCCATCCAAAATAACTAGCAAGGGTTTTTAAGGCACCACACTGGCATGGTTAGGTTTATGAGCCAAACGTTCAGGAGGATAATGACAATAACCAAATTATATATCCATTAATAAAAACAAGACAAAAAGGTTAACAGTAGCAGAGCATTCGCCGTCTGCAAAATAAAAGTATACTTCAATAAAACCAAAGCTAAAGTCAACACCGACAATTACAGAACAAGAACACTACGAGTTGTGATTGAAATCCTGAAACATTTTGGAAATGTTAACCAAGATGATGGAAATAAAGTAAGTAAAACCTGAGGTTCGTTTTTCAAAAAACTGGCGAAATGACCTGCCAGGTTACAAACATGGCAAACACAGCAGCCAATCAGAAAATTCCATCAGCAAATGGCAGCCACAACAGAAGTGAATGATAGTGATTGACTGTCCATGAGGCACTTGGAGAACTTGCTTTGTCCCATTAGCCGACAGAACATCTTTAACAAAAGAGCCTCATTTAATGCAGAGTCGCCTTGAAATGTTCAGTGAAACATTGGTTATTGTAATCTACCAAGCGCATCTCCTGCCTGAAATCTAGACTATCAATAAACGTATCTAATAATCTGAAAATGCATGGAATAAATGTAGTGGTAGTGGAGTATATGTTGTATATTCAACCACACTAACATGCTATAGTAGATTTATAATGATAAAAACTACGTGACATGTGAACGTATACTGAAATGCAAATCCCAATATTTCGTTAAATTTTGCATTATTGTACGCAGAATGAAATGAAAGGAACGGTAAAATTTGAGATAGTATTTTTTGCATTATGCTGACAGGTAAGCTAGAACAATCATCATTTTGCTCGTACTCACTAACAATGTAAATAAATTAGAATACGTAGCTTCCAAAGCTTTACAGAAAACTTATTGCGAGAGGATTTTACCATTGTGTCGTTAACATACATTAACAATATTCAACGCCAGCTGTTGTTGGCGACTTAATTGACGCAGAACTTCTTCTTAAGTTACAAAAATTGATACTCCAAGGTTATGTGTACAATCAAAAACGTTTGAAAATAACTTACTACCAGAACCTATAATATTGGTCTTACCCTCAAGAATGTCACGTATTAGTGTAAGAAGCATTCCATCCCGTGTCAAGTCAACTTCAGCGAACTTTAAGTTATTGTCTCTATGGTTTATTTATCGTAATCACTAAACACACTTACAAGGGGAAACTGTAAAGTTTTTCTTGGAATACACTGAGGTTAAGATTGAGAGTACAAAGGGAAAAAGAGATACTGTTTTCGAAAACCCATGTTACCCTTATTATAACTCGTATAATTTGGAAGGAAGGGTCTGTGTACTTCCATCATGTGAAGTGTTGATGACCTTGGTCGCAGCAGGCTGTCATGGTGGATACGTGGCATGTTCTCCGGCATGCATTTTCTCACAGAGAGACTCGCGCAAGAACGGAAGTGTGTACGTTCGACACGTCATAACTACCGTTGTCAAAGATAAACGTGAAGACTTGAGGGTGCGTTTAGACAGCCTCTATATCAGTGGTTCTCGAACTATGGTCCGAAGACAAAAGGTAGTTAGTGAGAGCTTTGAGAGTTGTACACGAGCTAATATGTCAGTTCATTTGGTTTCCCTAATTTATAATATGCTTCAGTGCAATTGCTGTCACTTATGCGAACAGCTTAAAATGTATATTAATAGACAGCATTTTGTATGAAACTACGTGTATATTGCTGACGGGTATCATGTTACGTTATAATTAATAAAATTACCATCGTATTGTTTTACTGGATAACGTAACGCCACAAACAACAAATATTACCTGCAGAGTCAGCAGCGAAAAAATTTAGAAAATGTAAAAATAATGAAGTGCCATTTGTTTCCTTCGTAATGTGAGAAGGCGGAGTTGTTTTTACGTACACAAGACGCAGCTCAGTAGCCAGTAGTCATGTTTGCATTGTGGTAGTCCGTCCTCTTTTCTGCTGTGTGTAGTTCCCATGACTTCGAAGACGAAATATATTAGTGATTACATCAAATAAAGATTCACCATAATCTAAGTAAACAAGGAGGTATTATCTAAATGTGTAATTTGTGTCATGGTTCTTAGCAACAACGCATTAAAACCTGCAAAGCTGAAATGCCATTCATTCTAAATAGAAAACGATGAATATTCAGTTTCCCAGTGATTTATCACAGATTCAAATTTTTAAAACTCCTTCATTCAGAATTAGTGGATAACCTAAGACTGCATCAGCGAAATAAGTAACGAGAATTTGTTTTAAATACATGTAAAAAAAGCTAATTTTACATAAAACATAATTTTGATTTTTTAAAAATTGTGTTACATCATCAATGAATGCAAAGTGCTAAAGAATAAAACAATGAATATTCAGTTTCCCAGTAATTTTTCACAGATTAAAAATTTTAAAACTTCTTCATCCGGAATTAGTGGAAAACCTACAGATTGCATCAGCGAAATAAGTAACGAGAATTTGTTTTAAATACACGTACAAAAAAGGCTAATTTTACATAAAACGTAATTTTGATTATTTAAAAATTTTGTTATATGATCAATGAATTCAAGTGCTAAAGAATAAAATTTAAAGATTAACAACAGTAATCACACCCAAGACCTTAGGCACATCATGCCAATATTCTAACCACTAACACAATTTAAAAATAGATCAATATGCTTGGCGTTAAAGTACTGTCTTGTTTTTTTGATATTGGTTATGTGTGTTAAGTTTTGACAGGCCTTTCTTAACAATAGGCTATTTATAGCGGAGTGTGAATTTTTGAGACGAGGGTAATTTAATGAGTGTAACAAAACATTACTAAAGTTCAACTACCCACAACAACTGAACACAATGCAGACCTGCAGTATAGTTATTACTGTGCATTGAAGTGTAACTAATCAAAACAAATAATTCTCTTAAAAAAACTAGCAAAAAAATTAAAAGAAAGCTTGTTTTAGAAACGGTGGTGCACTGTATGTTACACGTTGACTAAAAGCATGTGAAACTGTTGAAATTACATTTCAGTCACTGATTTAAACCGTAATTTTCACTTTACCGAGTAAATAGTAGAATTTGTACATAGTAAATAATGACATTTACTTAGTCAACCTGTTATCCAATCTGTATTTTTTCCTCACCTTTTCCATCAGTTAACGTTGACGAAACAACAGATTCGCCATTGAAAAGCCTTGCAACTTATTGAAACTGTGAAAGTTTCTCTGATTCAAATTTAGAGTGTTTAAAAGCAGTCCATCGGAACTTAAATGATCGTTCTCCTGAAACTTTGCAGAAAAAGTCTGAAAAACTGAAGAAAATTAAACAAGTGAAAGCTGGTACAATATTACAGTAGTTGTAAGTTTCTCAGTTAATTGTTAAGGCAAAAAATTCTCATACGATTGGTAGAAAACTAGGGAAGCAATGTTTGGTAAAAGCTGTCTAACAAGTTTGAAGCAAGGAGGCTATGAAGAATGTGCGAGAAATCTCACTATAAAACCACACTGTGAAGTTGTGGATCGATGACCAGTCAAATGACATACAAGACTAACTAATTTCAGTAAAATCCTCTCCATATTTCAATCTGCAGCGTGACGAAAGTACTTATATTTCTCAGTTGTGTCAGTTGCTGGTTTTGTACTTTTTTAAGCTTATGATAGCACAATTATGGAAGAGTTGTTGTTATGCCATGAGTTGAAGGCAACAGCAAAAGAAAAGATGTAATCACAATAATCACGGATTATTTTCAGAAATATAATTTCGATTAGAAGAGACTCGCTGGATCTTACACATATGGAGTACGAGCTATGTTAGGATCGCATTCTGGATTGGAAACAACACTGGTGAAAGAAAAAACTTCTCCACATTGACGATATATATATATATATATATATATATATAAAACAGAACACTGACTGACACTTCAAACTGCAGCCCAAATCACTGAACCTCGAAAATTATTGTGTGGTCGTAGGCGAGCACTAAGAAGGAATTTTTCGAAATTCAACCTCTAAGGGTGTGAAAAGGGGTGAAATGTATTTTCGAAGAATCGTCGCTAGAGCTCGAACCCGACGGACTACCATCGAGATTTTTACTTCAATGGGACACACAAAAAAAAATCATATGATCGAATTTCAGGATTCTTCATAATTAGGGTGAAATGACGTTAAATGTGTTTCCGATTAATTAACGATAACTATCGAACCCTTCGGATAAAAAGTAGATTTTTACTTTAGAATGATGCTTATGTAAAAACTTAAAAAGTTGATTTACCTTTTTCTTAATTTCGTCTCCCAAGAAGTAAAAAGGGGGAAATTATGATTTTATGAATTGTCTGTATAGCTAGAACACAATTGGCTATCATCATGATTTGAACATAAATTGGCTACATATACAAATGACTAAGACATGACTACAAGGCGGTTTGATATTTCATAATTAAGGGGTGAAAATACGTGAAAGGTGTTTCCGATTATTCCTCCATATCAAATCAATTGAGACATTGAAGTGCTCTTTGCTTTAGATTCATGCTTATGTAAATATACAAAATATCATTTAAATACATTTTCCGAATTCGGCCCTAAGGAGGTAAAAAAAGGTTAAATGTGTTTTATATTCATAATCAATATACAACTACCTTATTGATCTTAAATATGTCGACACAATTTTTGTTAGGTATTGATACTCACTCAAATACCTGAAAAGTAATTTCACGAATTCTCGAAATTTCCTACCTAAGGAGATGAAAAGGGGTGAAAAATGATTAAATGTGTTTTCAATTAATTGTCGATATATATTGAACCCAGCAGGCTATTTTATCGCGTTATTCACGTACAAAAGACACCAAAAAGTAGTTTAAAATGTGATTCAAGGGTTTTTCAAAATTTAGTCTCTTAGAATGTGAAAAGACCTGGAATCTGTTTTAGATAAATCCTCGAAGCATACAAAACCCGTCGAGATATTCAGTTTATTTTTGCTTCTGGATGATGATTAGGCAGTGGCCGTAAAAATGATTAAAGGATTTTTTTAAATATGTACTCTCAGTACTGTAAAGGGGTGACATGTTTTTTTTTTTTAATGAAACGCTGATTTAGCTTCGGGTAATGATTTACCCTTCAATAGAATACTCATACAAATGCTTAAGACTTGAAATTAAGTTTTTTTGTAATTCACTCTCTAAAGTTGTGAAATAGTGTATGTAACATTTTGTTTTCGATTAGCCCATGATATCTATCTAACCAGCAGAGATATTAAATGTTACCAGCATCACATGGATGCTTAAGTGAACGCTTTAAAAAAGTTACATAATATTTTTTTACTGTATATGATAACCAAATTATTAAGGGGGAAACTTACAGGTTGTAAACTTCTCAAGGCAGACAGTTCGAAAAGCAGATACGACCAACGAAAAATAATTTATACCGAAGTTTCAATCCGTGATTCCTTCTCTCAAGATTAATCTCAAGGTTCGGGCACCAGTTGCCTTTCTTCTTATGGCGTTAAACTTTAAGCGAAAGTTTTGTAAAATAATATGTTATTGAGGGCACAGTCACCAACGATGGGGGAAATAAGTTTTCTTACCACGCAAACTACGTATTTCATTTGATTACATTTTTACATTTAAGAGACTGTGATTACACCTTAAGGCCAATTTTGTTGTGACTACAAATAAGACCGAGGATAAGTCGCTGTTACTGGCAGAGACTTAGGATTGTGTTTCGTGTGGACATCTATAACTAGTTAGACTGCTGTAGAGTTAGCTCAAATAGTAATTTGCAAGTAATTCTAACACTCGAGAGCTGAACTGCTAATTTAGTGTATAAAAAGGTACTTAACTTAAAGTAAATATTATCTACTACGAGTACTGCATGTGTGCAAAAGCGTGGTAGATCAGGTAGTTGAAAAATGAGAGATAATCAATAATAAGTTATAATTCCAACTTTTCATGCCTGGAAGTGTATAAGGATTATAAACTATCATGACATAACTTAAATTCACACCAGTACATTACACAGCATTCGAACCCAGAACCTCCTGCTACGTAAAGTGATGTTACAACCACATTGAGCTATGCATTTTCGGCAACAAGCAAAAAAAAAAAAAAATACTTCCACTGTACGTAACAATACGACTTCAAAGAGGAAATGCTGTTATTATTTCTTGATGGTAATGCTAGCTTTTGGGGTTACCTGTCTCGAGAGGTTCACAAATTAAGTTTGGCCCACCAGAATCAGTCAGGGACAAGTACTAGGATATCAGAACTTTAGAGACAGTCTTCTGAAGACTAAAGTACTGCTATATTTAATTGGATTAAAGGATGTTTGTTATGCCGTGAAAATATATGTTTAATTCCACCTATACTCCATTTCATATAAGTTTGGATAAATCTGACAGCAACTTATGGGCAATAATTTGTAATATTATATTATTTGTGTCACTACACAAGACAAACTTTGCAGTACAAATGCTGAAATGGACATTTCTGGTTCGTTTTAGAGCTAAAAATATCTTTCATTTTTTAACAAATTAAAAAATACTGAAAATTATTGCCCATAAGTTGCTGTCAAATTTATCCAAACTTACATGAAACAGAGTATACCAAGTTTGGAGCTATGAAGATTAAATGTGAAATAAATGCTAAAATAATTTATTTTCCTTGCCATTATACGAAACATTTTCTTTAAAAAAAATGTGGTCATACCACTTGCCACCCGCCAAGGAGATCAGGGTTCCATCATCGGCGGGGTCGTTCTCCGACTTTTCGTATTTGTGAAACGTGGCGGACGTTGTCACTCGCCAGTATCTCCCTATTCCTCGCCCTTTTCATTCCTGCATTTTCCCACGGGCGTCCAGTTTGAAGTTTGCACTCAATGTATGATACCCTTCCGTCGGATACCTTCCCCAAACAATATTTATTTATAGATAATTAACATCTTTAGCATTGATTCCTGACTTAAATTACGTGGCTACAAGGCAAGTAGTCAGAGCCTTCAAGGGCTTTAAATACACTGGACTATGTTCGTAAATGATTCTTCTTACAAAATATATTCCACAAGTGTTCATTTTGTCATAATACGAGTAGAAAATACACTTTACAAGATAATGGAAAGGTAGTTTTAAAACAACACGTTTGTTAGAAAAATTATTACGAAGCCCCTCGAAATGAATAAAAAGAGTTTTTTCAACCTATTATATCTGAAAAAACAACTAACGGAATTCGTGTGAAACTATTCTAGAAACACGCAATGCACTTGGCTAAAAAAAGTTGCATGCTAATTAAAAAATTAACTTAATTATTTAACGATTATACTTTGTAATATGCTTATATCTTCATGCCAAATATAAAATACTAATGGTTACATATTTAAAACACGTGTACATTATACTGCTGTAATCACGTCAGCCGAACAACTCGCAGATGTTTAAAAGGCACCATGTTCGTGTGGTTTTGTTTGCATATGTCAAACTGTCAGGAGGTTAAGGGTTGTATCTTTGAGCGTGGGAAAACAGGGGATGGAGAGTGGGTGAAGTCATCTTCCCCTCCACAGGACATTGCGTGATGCGTGGCTGGCCAGCCAGTGCCAGACAGTCAGCGTTACAGATAAGTTCTCCCCTTATCTCAGTCGTGCATTGTCTCGCTCTTGTATTACCGCAGGCTACCTGTCCGCGCTACTCACTCCATATATATGTGTGTGTGTATATATATATGTACATATATATTTTTTTAATGTGTGTGCATGCATGCAATTGCCAGTGCGCGTCTCTACATTTTAGAAGAACGCTAACGTCTACTGGACGTGTATCACGACAATGTAATTACCATGCTTACAGTTGCTTGGATTTGACTGCATTATAACACGGGTTTTACGACAAGTGATGAAAGCTCACATACATTGCTACTGTTTTTACTAAAACTGAGATATTCTAAGTCAGAATTTACATTGTGATTCTAAACCTGCTGTAATACGCTTTTTCTTTATTCTTTTTATAGGATATAATTAGTACATTCTTCTACTCTCACAATGAATTACTTTGTGCGAATATCCGTTGGACACATTAGGAATTGAACCCGGATTGATTAGGTTCAAGGCAAGCGCTGTGGCCACTGCACTCGACGAGTGTTCTGGCAAATAGAAGACACAGAAACTGAAAAACTGAAATACCCTATTACTTTGTCAATTAACATAGTTTGAAAATCTATTTGCAGAAACTGAAATACCCTATTACTTTGTCAATTAACATAGTTTGAAAATTGTTAACTTGCTGCTGTTATTAAAATAATAAATGATGACTTAGAGAAATAATTCGGTTCAAAATAGTAGGCAAATCAACTCTTTATCTGTATGACTGATGGCAGAGAATTTGCGTACCAATTGCTGTCAATTTTTTCAATAAATTATTGTTGTTTTATCGCACTAACACAGACCATACTTACAAAGTATGAGGAACAGGAAACCACTTGATAATACAGTCAGCAAATAATTGGGCCTACATCTTCATTTTTTTTTTCATTTCATTAATAAACAGTAATTAAATCACTGCAAGGTATTGCAGTACATGAACAAAAATAATAACCTGGTTATAGAATTATGTATAATTGGCTAATAGTCTCCACAATTTTTGTAGTGGCATGCCCAAGAAGTATGTAAGGGCAGTTAGACTATCTATAGTGACATCATAGCCTATATTTATTTCTGCATTTAAAAAAGTTTTTACCACTGTTATTTGCCTACCTTTAACTAACCCTAAAATGTTTTGTTGGAGTGTTGTATTCCACATGCTGCCAGCAATTTTAGATATAATAGCGACTGTACATAAATATTACCTACTAGTAATGAACAGTACTTGAAAATTGTCTGATACTCTCGTAAAGTTGTCGGTTATACATGTTATTACACACCTAAATCAAACTAACAACCACTTGGAACGAAAAAGATGTAAAATAATTTGGTAACAAAAACACTCCTAGGCCTACAACAAGATTTTAAGCAAAATAATTTCATAAGAAAGTTTATCATGACTAAGGTAGTATTTCCTGCGTAATCGTCAATAAAACACAAAATTTATCTCGAGATAATATATAATATTTAAGCTCCTTGGTTGGTCATCTGGTAACATTACAGCTATGAACAATTTTCAACACACAACATTATTTCATCGCTAAAACATAGTCGTACTCAGGCAGTTATTTGTAATTCACAAATATTTATTTCTTAGGCACATTCTAGCAAACGAAGTTGTGTAATATAATCACAAAGCCGTGTAATTTTTAGGAAGTATGAAACGTCTTATGAGTTAAAAACCAAATAGTTTTTTTTTTGTGATTCTAAAAACTGCGTAGTAAATCAGAAAAGATAAAATATAGCATGAAAATTTGACTATTACCTGCTTTATGAAACATATGTCTACTCCTTTTTTTTGGAGCATTTACTTGCAGGCAAGCTGACTGATTGTTATGGAGCTTGTATGCATCATTTATTGGCTTTTTTGCACAACTGTTCACTGATCTACATACTTCGCGTATGCCTGGGGTCTACAAGTTATGGGAGTAAACATAGTTCATAGAACTTGAACAATTTAGATTCCATTACATATTTCAAGAATTTGTCATCTCTTTCTATTCTTTGAACAACCATTTGTTGTTCTTCTGATGTCCAAATTCCAAAAAGGCATACATTCCTATCTGTTATGTGCAGCTGTCCTTGTATTTGGTAATGGTAGTCGTGTCTTTTTTTTTTCCAGTTGTAATTGGTCACCAACATGTGACAGATATTTTATTTTTCCTTCTGTAACTACATCTGAAACTTTTTTGCCAGCTGCTGAAGAAGGACATTATATTTCTACTAGCCATTTTGTCCTATTAGGCAGTCGGACATTGCTCCTAAAAACGGATACTGCTTGTCAATAAAAAGGCCACATTCATTTATCATAACACTTTCTTGTACCTCAAGTTGTTTAAATGCCGTTTTTTTTCTTTCTGATTTCTTCCCATGTTCAATTGCCGGAACATTAAGTAGACCTGAAGAGTATATAATGATTTTTTACTAAATTTTTACAGCTTGTTTTGAGCCTTCAATGAGACACCTTTCCAAATTTGTAAGCAGTTAACAATTTCCGTCACATCTTAAGCCATTTTGCGCTACCTGCTTGCAGTAATGCATTCCTTTCCAGCTGGTGCCTTTCTTTTTCAGTTTTTGGCAGAAATTTTAACTTTTCACTCTCATATACTTCCGAACTCATGTCAAGTTGTAGGCAATGAGGACCATAATCTTTGTCAGAAAAGCACTTCGCTAACGACCTTCTCAGAAATGACCACAGACACACCTTCTGGATCCTTTTTCGGCTTGTGAATTCCTACTTAACTTTCTTCAGAATTCTACTCGTTTTGCCACTTTGTTTGGACTCATTCAATTATGAAGTGTTTTGTGTAGGAAACAGTGTGGTGTGTTTGTATTATGTGCTATGACTGCTGCAGCACATTGTCCTTGGTAGGATCTTTTTGTTCCATAGTTTATTCTTTTCCCACCAGAGTACATTGCAACTATGGAGTTAAATTGTTCCACAGCATTGCTATCCACATTATGTAACAACCTCCGTGAATGTTTTGCTAAGACTTGTGCAGCTTCCATTATTTTACTGTAAAGACAACTTTTTTGAAGTTGTGCTACAAGGTTTTCTTCGTGTTGTTTGTGGCCCTCACAAAAATAACCTATTTCGGTACACTGCTTACGTTCGCCAAATACATGACTTGGTCCATTTTCTATGACAGCTCTTAATCCCAGATTCTTTTCTTCTGCTGTTGTATCTTGTAAATTCCTGAAGGAAATTGCCTTTTTTTTTTGTTACACCACACACTAATTTTTCTACTTTTCCTGCTACAATCTTTCTCACACTTACTGTTTCAAGTTAAGTATTTTTATTTATTTAT
>PNEQ01059767.1:79453-138144 GCA_003012365.1 Medauroidea extradentata
ACAACACATAAAAATAAACATAAAAAATAAAAATTAACAAAAGATAATTAAGACAACAACAACATAGAAAGAAAACAAGGAAAACATTGGACAAAGGGAGCGCACTGTCACCGGGAATGGAGTCGAGCTCACGGCAGAGGAGAGGACCCTCGGGACTGCTTTTCGGTCCCCTCCCCCCCGCAGCCAGTCCCACCCCAGTAGAAGAAACAATTTTCTTTCTGAAGTTTCTCAACAGATGGTTCCAACATTCAATTTTCTCAACAGTTGTGTTTTTGTATGGTCTTGAGTCAAGGATTTTTTTTATAAACACTCCTGTCGCCATCTGCAATATTTTTTGTGAATTTTACGTTATGTTCCACCTCGTTTTGTTTGAACCCTTCACATATAATTTTAGATTCTATACTACTAGAGCTGCCATAATGGTTATTTAAGCATTCGTGGGGTTTAGGATCTTCGCCAACAGGTGTTCGGGCACAAACAAAACAATATTTATTTGCTACTGCCATGTACAGTACTTTTCTCGAATGAAAACCCATTATCGCAGCAATTCCAGACAGTGCATTATATTTAGTTTTGTAAGACCTATTGCACCAACTACCATCAACGACTATAGACAAAAGTGGCACACAGTTTACATCATCTCCTCTCTCTTTTGCTAAAACAGCTTCCTCAGCATTTTCTTTCTTCATTTCTTCAGTTGCTGACCTCTCCCATCCTTCACACACCTTATGATATTTCGAGTATTTGCTTGCAGACATACATGTCACATCCATAGACGCGCAAAATTCTTCCAGATTGTAAAACCCTCAACCTATGCTCATGATGCCAGCAACTGCCCTACAGTTGACATCCTAGTGCAATGGATTAGTATCATTTGTGGATACAAGAATGACTTTATTGCACACGTTGCAATGGAAAGTAATGTTAGAATCTAAACCTTGCCGCTTCTCTCCAATGACACTCAAGTGATAACGAACAGCCAAAGTTTGGGTTGTGTGCAGCTTCTTTGGGTAGTTGCTGTATAAAAAAAACATGATATCCACGATTCTGGTAACTTCAAGCTTGAAATCCGAATGTACCAGATTTTTCTTTCTATCTACAACAAATGATTTTTCTTTCTCATCGGAAGAGAATGGACTGCAATATGCAACATTACTATCAATGTCAGTAGACACATGTTCAGAATTACATTCTGCAGAATCTGCCTGAGGAGCAACAACACAAATGTTTGAAGCACTCCATTCCAATTCATGACAAGCAAATGCGGAATCACGTAAAGGCACATCATGACGAATTTTTTGTTAACCTGATGACGTACAGTTTGTCAGTGGCACAACTTCTGATATTGAGTTTTCTGTGGTAGTGGAGGAGATATCCTGTCCAGTCTGGAAGAATTCATTCTTCGTAGCAAAATTATGTGTTAAATCTAAATTAATATAAATTTCTTTTAAATAAATTATGCAATCAAAGTAGTAAATAAATTGGAGAAAACAAACAGACTCGCCAACACAGTGTCTGTTAAAATATCTTTTGGCTAGTTTTGGATGAAATTAGATATGAATTTCTCAAACATTTAATGTACAAGCTGCAGTGATACAAATAAGATGCAAACTTTCGTTACGATTATTATATATCATTTTTATGACTGGTACTCCATAGACTAACATGGTAGCTGACAACACTGGGTGGAACTGCAAATTCACTGCAGCAAAATTAGCAAGCGAGTAAATTTTGTTATTTATTCACTACCATGCACTAAAAAAGAACACCTTCTTAGTTGTAAAGACACATTTTATTTCTACAGAGAAATTTTCTGATTCAAATTTGAATTACTGCAACGTAGCATTGCTGCTGAAAAAAAAAGGTATCAATTATTTTGATTACCAATATAAATAGTATTACAATAGTAAGTAGTTTTTTGTAGACACATGATGAAAAATATCACATGTAATGTATTTCAATAAGCATTTCAACTATGCAAATACGTTACTTTAAAACTGTGAAAATTCGGAAGCAAACAAACATTTAACGTCCATATGCAAAACTAGCTGCTCGGCCGCTGCTTTGCCCGTGTGAAATTTTTAAAAGAAAAACCTATAAAGACCTGTGTTATACACAGCTACGCTCAGAATGGTCGTCAGAATTTTTTTTAGAAATATCATGTATAGACTATATCCATGTCCGTGCATAAAACGATAATGTATCATTAGGGCTGCAAAATGGAACAATGTTTAAATTATTTATCTGTAGCCATGCATGCTTTTCTGGATTTCAACATTTTATTTCTTATATGTACTAACTTTAACACCATCTACAGGACTCTGCAGAAAGGGCCAAGTTTTGGGATTCTTAAAAATTACTACTTCAGTGATGATTGCTTTGCCATCATTAAAAAGGCAAAATTTTTCAGCTAGAATATCTGATGAAGTTTCAAAATCGTCTGACAGTGATACACATGGTCTGAAACTGCAAAAACTTGCACAGTGAAGTGACCGAGAAGAGTAAATCTAATTTATTCAATAGTGTCTTAAAACAGAAAACAGGTCATTGTCATTACTAACACACCGTGGGAAAATGTTACCACACGAGAATATGTGCCGCAGGGATCAATACGAGGTCTACTTTTCATAATAATAATCAGTGACTTTGTCGAATCAATCAACGCCAACTTAGCCATTATGTTTGCTGGCAATATAAACATTTTGGTAACTAACTCTTGTGAAATTGCTGTATGGGATAACATATCAAAACCTGTTGTATTAATTACCAAATGTAAAAAAAAATACATATTTAGCATGAAGCACTGACTTTATGGCATCAAACAAACGCTCTCCTCCAATCTTAAAAGTAATCAATAGTAGATTCAAGTAGCAAGAAACTACAAATTGTAAATACCTACTACCAAAATTTTAGGTATATATGCATACATGAGCATACCGCATGTTTTTTTTTTCATCCAAACAATAGACACAAAGTTGTTTCATAATTTAGACAAATTTAAAATTAATTACAGGTGTATTTCGACCGAAATGAACTGAATATGATTGAAGTGCTTTGTTCCGTCAATACTTTCCTTCTGTGCAGAGACTTATGGATTTCGCTAATAGAACAAAATTACTAGGAGGAGTAAAAAAAATTGTGCATGATTTATCATTATAGCTCAATATACATTTCGGTGCTAGTAATTTTAATAATATACGTTTAGTCCCAGTGTCTAACTTGGAAGGTTTGTGGCATAATACAGAAACAAATATATTGAAATAATGAACACATTCCTGTAACCATTTTAAATAAATGTTGTACCTTTGTTTCCTCGTGAAAAGATACTGCTGCTATTTCGTAAACTATATTTCAGCTGGCATTGGCGAAATGTTATTCAATTAGGGGCCTACTTCGTTGTCAGAAACACGTGAGGACCAGTACAAAGCGCCTGTTTCTGTCTCCAGTAGTTGTAGGGGTAACTGCAGAAACATAAAATATTTAGGGGACGACCTACTTTAAATTTCATTTTCGACGGTAAAAAAACAGTAAATTTTTACAGTAGATAAACACTACAACAGTTATACCGCGAAAACTATTAGAGCGAAATTAATATCCAAATCGGTGATCGGAATTCTACCCTAACACAAAAGGCAGGGATATCGGTGCAGTGACATCCACACGC
This sequence comes from Medauroidea extradentata, assembly GCA_003012365.1. Classification (NCBI taxonomy): domain Eukaryota; kingdom Metazoa; phylum Arthropoda; class Insecta; order Phasmatodea; family Phasmatidae; genus Medauroidea; species Medauroidea extradentata. The sequence goes on from PNEQ01059767.1 coordinate 83,118, forward strand.
GTCGACCTTGAGCACTATCAAGCCGGCCGACCATCACTTCCCCTCCAGCGCCGACAGGCTTCCCCCACCCAACATGGTTTCTCAAGAGCTTGGCGTGGCCCTGCATGCAGGTAGCACAACCCAAAACCCTAACGGCAAGAAAAATGTAAATTTTCGCTCAAGAATATATCGATATTTATCGCTGCGACCATATAATATTAATATACCATTTTATTCACATTGACACGTACTTTTAACATATAATCATAGTTTTCCGAAAATACTGATACGTAACTCGTAAATTAAGTGTAATGTTTCTTGTATTTACCATTCTTAATATCAAGATATTCAAAATATTGGAACTACAGGTGGAAAGCCACATGTTTCTTCTCATCGCATAAAAAAAACTGGAATCTGTGTATGCACGGTTTATGATAAAAGCTTGAGAAAAAAATGACTATGTTTTCCAAACTGGCATGAGGGGTAGATACAACTATTAATGATAAAAACAAAATAACATAGCTATAAATAAATACAAAATAAATTAAATCATATATTAGCAATATCAGACCATTCATCAACTACAAAACATGATGTATAGTTCCATTAATTTGAAGCTATAGCCAACATTAACAATCACATAGCAAGATCAGAACGAGATGCATCGAAGTCATGAAACATCCTCGAAGTATAAACATAAATAATGTATATAACGTAGTAAAATATGCGATTCACTCTTTAAAATACTCAAATGATCTGCCAGGCCAATAACATTGTTGGCAAACCATAGCATCCAATCAGTTGATACCAACAGCAAATGGACGCTGCAACTCAAATGACTGGCTTAATTCGCGCAGAACTACTTTTAAGGTTACAAAATAAATCTTTAAATGCATGTGTGCCATTATCAAAATTTAAAATTTTTATCATTTGAACTTATAAGTTTTGAGTTTCATCTCATGCGAAAATGCAAAATTCAAAAGCAGTTTATTCCGTTTCAAGATAACTCCAAGTGAATTTTGAGGTATTGTCCTTGCAATTTATTTATCGTCGTAACGAAACACGCATACATAACAAAGGGAAACAACTGTAGACTGATTTTTCTTTAACTGATTCTGTTAAAATAAAGGATATGAATACGTTGAGGCTACTGCTGTTAAAAAATTATGGTGAAAGCTCGAGAACACGTTCAGCCAACCTGTGAACACAGCGCCTGCGTTAACTAGTCTGACCGAGATTTTGAAATACAAACTTTCATAAAAAAAGCTAATACCATCTTGGTGACGAATATGATATGTAAGGTAGAAGCTGATTCTTGTGCGAAATTTTGTAGTTTACAAAGTCAGTTTGTGTGTTACGAATTTTAATTTCTTTTTCCTGCGTAATTAGGTATTATTATTTTTGAAGAATAATATATTTTAGACTGATTATACTAAGTTATCTATCCTTGGTGTCATATTTGATAAAAATATTTAACATAAACCTTATTTGACAAACTTTTGCTTGCGTAACTCAGCTTTCGGCTGTCCTTACGAACGTGTTTGATACATTAGCTATAGCAAAATAATATAGCGTCTGAATTTCACGTCAATCTACCTAATTAATTTTAACATTATCATTACACCACCTATGGAATATTTTATAAACAATTTTTTTTCTGTCTTATTAATAATATTTTTCAATCTAATTAGAAAACAACAGAAACAAATTTACAGAATAAAACGCGAACAAGTTTAAATAAGACTATGTCGATGAAGAAAAGTTTAAAAAACAACCTAATATTTGCAGCATATCATAATTTTATTGATATATTTTAAAAATAATATCAATAAAACATAAACAGTAATAATACTGAAATTCGAGGGCCTGATGTGACTGAGTTTTTACATGTTAAAACTATATTTTTATGCTGGCATGTGTGTCTTCATGAATGTTATAGGGTATGTTGTATAAAAATATGTTTAGAACGCTATTATAACTCTTTGGGACATATTAATATATTACTGTAACGCGTCGGCTGATACTTCCGCCGTACTACAGGACCATCCTGGTCACGGCACCAGAAATGTAACGCGTCCCGCAGAATGAACATGAAATTACTTTGCCGTCGTTGACCTAAAATCCTGGTCACGGCACCAAAATGTAGCGGGTCTCCGCTTACTGAAGATTAATGAAGAAGACCATAAATCCTGGTCACGGCACCAAAATGTGACGGGGCTGTCTGAAATATACTTACATTGCCGTCAACATAATTATCTTCCACGTGGCCAGTCGTGATCGTATAGTGGTTAACTTTAAAAAAAATTCGCTGTAGGATACTGAAATATCTTTTTAAAGTTTACTGGCGTGACAGCTTTTATTAAACACTTTAAAAATTCAACTTTACAAACTGTAACAATTTAGACTGCAATCATCTCAAATCATAGTCAAAACCTGACGCTCCCGGGAGAGAACAGCTCAACCCCAAAAAAAAAACTTATAAATTCAAACTTAATTGTTAAAAAAACCAAAAAGCACGCCACATCTCAATAGTACATCCTCGCGAACGCGAGGCCTCTACTCAGCGACTAGTATACATGGCTGCTCAGCCACCTCGCTACCACACAGCCCACCATCCGTTCCAGACAATCATCCTCGTCCGCATCCGAAAACCAAGTCAACACAACCATCTCTGTCGGCGTCCAAACAAGTCAATATGGCCGACCCACCGAAGCTTGATCTCTCCCTGCAGCGCCTCTAGCGGCCACCCAGCGCACCAAGGTAAAACGTAACGGAAAATTAATATTAAATTAAATATAATAATAAATTATAAACTTTTATACTTTTAAACAACTTTTAAAGTGAAAAAATTCTTCTGAAAACCAAAGTTATATAAAAATTTACAACATAATTTTTAATGAATTTGAACCACGGGTCCTTTCATTGGCTCAAGCCAGCCCGCGCAAACATATTACCGTCTATCTCGCACACTCCCTCTTCACTGCGCGAGCCACACACATAATGTGCACCATAATTAAACATTTCAGTATGATGCTGGTGAATTGGAAGGTAACTACCGGTCACAATGGCACCTAAAGGGAAAATTATTTTGTTCTGGTATGTGCGATAAATTCAAGATTGCAAAACAATTTGTTCCGGACATTAATAAAACAAACAAAAAGCCATTGGTTTGCATTGCAATGTAGGCAAGGTGGTGAGAGGGTTTTACGGCCCTTTAACGACGTCTTACAAGCCGATGAGGATGAAGTGAGGTGAAAAAACAACACAACATCCATGCCCGAGCAAGGATTCAAACCCAGGGCCTCTCGCAACGTAAACTGGCACCTAAACAACTACGCTAGAGGCCGGCGCGATATCGAAAAAAAAAAAAAGGGTTAATAAATTATAAAAAAGGGGAGGGGGCAGAAAGAGGCTTTTACCCCAGATCGCACATTCTAGAGGGCCTCGCTTTTGAAAAAGTTTAATGGTTAAAATGAATGGGCTTTTATTGAGTTCCCGTTAATGTTGAAGGTATATGTGAAATTTATTTTAAGTGTAAAGAGTGTGTAAAGACGTCACTGATCTATGACGACGCAGCCAAGGTAAGATAGAATGAAGGGAGGCTTACAAAAAACATTTTCTTGTAGGAAACTGTGACATGCTGATGTTAAGCTATTTTTCACGTAAACATCTCGTGAGTTGCATGTGGTCACGTGCAGTGTTTGTATTACTGTTGAGACTGTACCAGTTGACCTTGACTACTTCCGCTCGCGCTTTGCCACCATAGCTTATCTCTCCCACACATGCACACGCACATAGACTGTCATCAGCCAGACGAGAGAAGGGGGTGAGAACTTTTATGTGGTAGAGTGTGCCTTGGTGCCAGCTTCTAGCACAGATAAAAAAAGATCAGCCAGAAGTAGCATAAAAATAAATAAAAAAAGAGTCTGCCAGGCCAGGTTGTTTGACATTCTTTCTTTTATAGTTCTCCACGTTACAGTGATAATTTTCCCACTACCCCCTCGTGTAAATTGATAAGTACAAAGCAGTATATATTGCCGCCTCTTTTGCTTGTAGAAATGATAGCGTACTGGTTTCCTCACGTTTCTTGTGATTAATAACTGATTACCCCTCCTTCCCAGATGCCCCCCCCCCCCACGGACGCCCCTCGATAACACGGACAAATCGTAACTCGGACAGCTTCTCCCTCCTTTTAGACCGAGTTATCGAGGGTTCACTGTACATAGAAACTTTGTCTTTATGGCATATTTGGGGTGACAGAACTTGTGAGGATAAAATAGAGAAGTAAATCCCAGTAGTATGTGTTTTAAATTTTTTTTCTTTTGACAATCCGTAGTAGAATCCTGAACTTTGGAAACAGGATAAGATTGAGGAAAAACTTAAGGAAGCATGGTAGCTAGGCATCGCCCGAGTGGTTAATAGCTACTCTACCAAATGTAACTCCAGTATTATCTTTGACTGGTACTTGATGTATCAAATTATTTGTGATGTATCACTTTTGTCAAAGCTTGTGACAATAAATAGAAGGGTTGATAAATTTATTAGTTCGTCTGCAATATTTGACCTTAACCACAGATGTGGATAACAGATGAAAATAAATAACTTATAATTATCTACAAACCATAATCAGCACTTAGCTACCCATGGCCACAATGAACACAGATAACTTCAACATCATCTAAGAATTAGCAGACCCGTCACAAAAGGAACACATTATGTTTTGAGTCATGATTTTAATTGTGTATGATTTCCTTGATAGGTAGCAATGGTTTTTCTCCTTCATTCATGTTAATGCTTTGTTTGCAGCTGGTATACTAAATACCTGTGGATAGTGTAGTATTTTTCTGCGTGACTCTACGAGTTCTAATAACCTTGGTCATTTCTCTTTCACTTCCTTCGTGTGGTTCTCAGTAGGAAGTCCAAGTAACAGTTGGGTGTGGCTGGCAGGCTTGCAGTTACGTGGAGTGGCAGCTCTGGATTTGTGGAGGTTGGTACCTCAGTGCTTCACAGATGTATTGGAGGAACAACAACACACAACACCGAGTGGTGTGAGGTTTTTAAAGAATGTTAATTGTTTTTGTGACCAGGTGCACAATGTCTTAAATATTCAGGTATGGTTTAAAGGATAATAAATGATATAAAGAGTTGTAATTGTGCATGACCATTTGTCTTTGCCTTTTTTTGGTTCACTTTTCTCTTTGACATACTGTATCATGGCTGAGGGCAGAACGAGCCCTAAAGCTAAGGCTGCACCGACCGAGGCTGGAGATAAGCTAGGAGGGTAGTGTAAGGAAGTTGGTAGGCAGAGGCTGGATACTGCCTGGCCGCACTGTGGATTGCATGTATCCAAGCCACCAGCTAGATGAAGTCTTGCATATAAAACATAACTTTCTATAGTGCCTCATGGAAATTTGTTAACGTAAAACACTAATTTAAAATAGAACATTCCACAAAAGAAAATAGATCTTGGATTCATACTATAAGTTAAAAAAAAAAAGATTGTGATGAATTTGTTAGGGCATATGTGCCTAAAATCTATGCTATTCTCTTTTGTGTCATGTGAAACAGTAACAAATTATCTCTGTAAAAGTTATCGAGAAACCTGAAATTCAAATTTGCTTCAAATATGTTAAATCCCTTTCTGTTAACTTTGTACACGTACATGGAATTTACTCAGCTCTATCTAGTTTTCTACAATAAATGTTCTTAACAAAATGTGTGGTATACACAGTTACTTATGAAATGAGTATTTTTATGTATTAAGTTAGAAGACTTAAGGTTTATACATGATTTTACATCGTAATCATTCCGGTACATTCCTTTTTTACATTGGCCCTGCACACTTTCACAAACTATATAGTCTGTCTCACGAAAGAATTCCATTTTTGACAGTTTTGAAGACCATCATGTGTACCAATTTGTACAGGAAAATACTTTTAATTTTGATAAATTGCACAGTCTGAGAGCAAGCTGAGTGTGTTTGTGGAAAAATCACTTTCTTCAGTGAAAAACTCTGTTTATTTTGTGGAAACGGCTGTAAAATAAATGCCAACACAACTGTCGAAAATTGGAATTCTTTTATAAGACAGACTATACCTACAATTACATTGCACTAACAATTTAACTATAGGCCATACAGAATTAAGTGAGCACTAAAGATTTAACCTTTGAAAAAATCACTACCCATTACTGCATATACGCCACTATCAACAAGAGTTACTTTACTTCTTCTATGGTTGGTAGCAATTCATCGCATGTAGTTCCGTGTATTTTTCTATTTGAATACAGCATTAGTGAAAGAACATATGATGAATTCGAACTCTCTGTATTTAATATACTTCAAAATATTTACTTATTACCTTATTGACATTCATACTTACAAAATACTTAGACTCAATTGGCACGAGAATTATGTGACGCTATCGCCGACCACGAGCAATTTTGGTCGTTACAGCTTGCTCCACGCTTCAGACAGTTCAAAACTCCACCAACAGGTGGCATCAGAGTTAAGATTCTCGCCGCCAAGTTGCATCATTTGCGTGCGTTTGTCCGTTGCGCGTATATACACATTCAAAAGTATAGGAAATTACTTTGAGTATTATTGCTGAATGATGTGAAAACCATCGGTAATCTGTAAATTATTTTTAACGTTTGCCACCCTAGACACAACATTTCACATGCTAAGAAAATACGTTATTTATTGTTTCTGAAGTGCGTCGTTGTTGTTCGTGGCAGTGGAAGTGAACGAAACTTGAATTATTTAATTGCGTGTGTTGTGGCTGTTTTTAGTGGCGGATTTCAGTTACAAATTCAAATAAATATGCCCTCATTTACGAGATTCATAATGGCAACAGTGCGCGTTATATAAATTAGTCGATGGACAGAAACCAGTGTTATAAGACGTTAACTCGCTGGTATTTATAACTAAGATTACTTTTTTTATATCTTATATTCAGACCCAGTGCATTTAATGAGTAGATATTGTAGCTAAAATTAATGGGAGCAGTTTAATGTAGTTGTAAACATTGCACGACCCTATGTAAATAAAAGCACATGGCATTATTTGTGTTTACATTTGGCGGAAAGATATAAACTGGCAGGAAATAGAAATTAATCAGGGCTTATTTGAGTGTTCACTTTATTCCGAATCACCAATAATAAACACAGAAAGACCATAATAACAAGTGCTAGTAAAAAGTATGCAACCATTACATACACTGAAAAACAATCAGAGTCTGTCAAATGCATACTGTTTTCTATTTGCTTTGTTAGGTTTTCATTTTACGTATCCTTCAATTCGCTGGTGGTGTTGTTTAACATGGGCAAGACAACTGTTGGTAAAATTGTCCATGATACCTGTTGAGCACTGTGGGATACTTTGGAAGGTACTATGTGCCAACACAGAAGAAAGAAATGTTACTATATGTTGGCGAAAAAATTTCAAGGCAAGTGACACTTCCGAAACCTTTTTGGTTGCATTGATGGCAAACATGTACAAGTAAAGTGTCCTGACAACAGTAGAGTGCAGTACCACTGCTATAAAGGGTTCTCTTCAGTTTTCCTGCAAGCTGTTGTAGACACATGACCGTTCCATTTGTATTGTTAGGAGATGAAGGCTATCCATTATGCCATACCTGATACAATCTTACCCAAATTGAGACTTAGATTATCAGAACAGAAATTTTAAATACATATTTAATGATACCTGAAACAGTGCTGAATATACATTTGGTGCCATGGCTGCTACATGAAGACTATTAAAAAAGATAATTGAATCTAATGATTTTAATGCTGTACAAATGGCAATGAAATTTTAAAAATCTTATACAACTCTGCTGTCAAACACAAACGTAAAGATATTAAAATTGCTTGTGTTCAAGAAAATGCATGCCTTTATGACATCAGCACTGAGCATGTGCATCATCGATTCACTCCAATAGCATTAAGAACACAAGCTCATATTATGGAGTGCTTCAATGACGCAGGTTTTGTCCATTGGCAGGAGTTTAATAATGTGTGCCACAAAACACTGTGCACCACCCAGGGCCGTTTTATTAGAGTGTGAGGCCCGGGGCAACATAAATTCGAGGCCCCCCCCCATTTTTTCTTCTTATGATGCAGAAATAATTTTTAAGGTATGGAATTTTTGTCTATGTATTGGCATGTAGTCACAGTGACTAAGTCACATTATTTAAAAAATTATAATTACAAGTACGACCACAATATAAATCATTTATTTCACACACACAAAAAAAAATATATATATACATACACACACACACATATATATATATATATATATATATATACACATACACAATAAATTTCTTCCTTGCCTTTTTAGTAGCAAACATGTTAATGAGTCCATCAAATGCTATGCTGTTCACAAGATTGTGCCCTGAAGAAATCACTGCTAGTGAGTTCAATCTATCTTGTGTCATGGTAGATAGAAACTGATTCTTCACAACTGACAGTTTTGAAAACGACCTTTCATTTTCACTGTTTGTAATAGGTAATGTCAAATACAAGCGCAGTGCTATTGCTGCATTTGGAAACACGTCAATTACATCACTCTTATATAAGTGCTGCATAACCTCTTTTGGAGTGAATGATGTAACATTATTATAAACTTGTTGTTCTCTGAGAAATTGTGATAAATGTAGCACTTCATTCTTAAAAACAAGCTGCAAATCCTTATTATATTTTCTGACTAACTCGGAAGCACTAGATTTAAGTTCATCTTGACTTGATGTAGTTAAATTACAGAGAAACCCAAATGTTGAGGCAATATCTTTGTAGGAAGCAGTTCTCCTTTCCAGTTCCATGCAGAGCTTATCAGTAATACACAGAAATGTGGAAATCCTGAAATTCTCGCGAGATGTCACATTATCAAAAAATGTGTCTTTTTCATCCAAAAACTTTTTATTTTTGGAAGACCTGGTATCTTCAAAAGTTTGTAACACATGGACGCTCAGTTGTTTTGATTTAACTTCAATTTCATCAAAATTACTTCGCAAATCGGAAATGAAAACTTTCAAGGAATTCATCAGCTGATGACCAGTTATGACATCGAGATACAGCTTCTGTAAATAAATACAAAATTAAGAGTTTTGAAGTCACGCCAAAGTTTGTTCACTAGCACAAATATAAAAAAAAAACGGATATAATTTCTATTTGTGTAAAACGAAGTATTACGGGAATCTGCACGACATCTGTTGGAAATAAAATGAAGCACACTAAACTACTCGACCTCTCGAATCGAACAACAGCGCTTGAAGCGCTACCGTCATAATTGTACTATGTAAAGTTTCCGATCGCTTTGTCTGAAGTAGTTATAAGAAAACCACGCAAATTACAGTGCAATTCTGCAATATTATTGCGAATGCATTTCTTACAAAACTAAATGAATACCGATACTCTATTGTTGTGCCACATTTAACAAAACACTGGTTCATTTCAATTTTAAATCATTTATTTTTTTAAAGTTCAAATGTGAGGCCCTCTAGAATGTGAGGCCCGGGGCAAATGCCCCTCTTGCCCCCCCCCCTAGACGCAGCCCTGGCACCACCACAACAGAAACTAAAATGTTTACTGGAAGCATATAACATTTAGTAATTTATTTTTGTTCTTGAAACATATGAAATATTTAACCGCATTGGGATTTGAAGAAAACTTTGTTAGTATGATTATAATTTAAATTGACTAGATCAATTTCCCAACAAAAGTAACAAACAGCAGACTGGTACAACAATGTAATTATAGTTATATACATGATGACCTGCAACAGAGAAAAAAATTCAACATCACACAATTACCATGTAAAGGAAACAGGTGCCTCCGATGCTACACCATTCTTTGATTGCCTGCCCGAATTTTGTTATTAGTGTAGTACCTTGTCTTTTTTGGCTTATGTCAATAATCCTCTATTTTTTTTTGTTAGCTGAAAATTTCCTATCTGTGTGTGTGTGTGTGTGTGTGAGCACGTGCATGTGTGCATGTTCTTGTATGTGTTTTTGTGTGTGTGTGTGTCTATATACATATATACATACACACATATAGAGGTACATAAAATAAGTGTGTTTCATAACCTACCATTAAGAATGTTGAGAAACCAAAATATAATGTGATTAATTGTGATAAATGTGCAATATTTTACATGTAATAACTTCAATTTAACCACTTTCTCAATAGACTATACACTCCTCCACCACTTATCTGGCATTCATTTATCCGGTACTTCAGTTATCCGGCACGCATCTGCCGGCCATTTTTTTTTTATTTTTTTAATTTTTAAATGTTTTTTTTTTATAATTTTAAAAAAATATATTTTCCCGTTAGCAGCCGATGACATTAGATACATATACATGAATACATGTGTACATTTTTCTGTTGGAATTACCTAATGAAAATAATCATGCCTCATCTGGGTCTCAAACCCAGAACCCTTCATTCAGAGAACTGGCGTGCAACCCACTGTGCCACGGAGGTCAGCGTGATGCCGGCAGGCGGGTGGCTGAGCAGTAGAGCGCCAGTGTGATGTGACTATCCTCGCTCTAAATGATAAGGGCCATGCAGTTATGTAATCACCCTCCCAGCCGCCCTATCCTAGACGAGTAGGTAAATCCCCACATGCTAAGACCCACATATCTCTCGCGTAATGAAGCAGTCTGTCAGAAAGTCGGATATCGGACAGTGAAGTAACTGCGTAGCTTGCTCACACACGTATGTAAATTTGAGTTGTTTTTGTGTTGTGCTGCATAATAGGCTACTAAAATGACAAGTGTGAGTTCTGGTTCTATTGAAAAACAAAAAAAGATTGTGTTGTCTACCAAAGATAAAGATGACATTAAAAAAACTCAACGGTGCTGCTTCTGTGAAAGTTTAAACCACGGAAATACTGTACCTGAAATAAAGAAAGAATATAATCCATGTGATGTGATTCGGGCACCTGCTAGAGCTTGGGACAGCATACCCAACTCAGTTTTGCACAAGGCTTGGCATAAACTGTGGCCAATCTTAACATTTGCAGACGTAAACAACGACGAAGAAAGTTAAATTGATAATTTCAAAGGCTTTGAAACAGCAGTGAACACGCTGTTTCAGTATGCCAAAAATATTAATAAACACTGGAGTTTACGAATTAGGCCTACGTGATAAAAATGTTAAGTAATGGCTTCAAGTTGACATTGACGTCCCCGTTGTTCATCATTTCACTGACAGGGAATTAACTGAATCTGTCACATGCGTGACAAACAAAGAAGAAGATGATGATGATGACTACGAAAAACCAGCAGCAAAAATCACGCAAGATGAGTGTCTTTATCATGTAGAGCACTTGATAACTGGCCTGCAGACGCGAAGTTATTTCTCTGAGCAACAAATCATGTCTTTATTCATGATTCCGAAGCAGTTAATAAATGAGAGGCCAAGACACTTAAAACAACAACGTTTGTTTAAAGGATATGTTCCCAAAATTGCCAGCTTCTACGAGTACGCGCACTGAAGCTAGTGATGCAACACCCAACATGAGCGGTATGGTATCACTGAGAATGAGCGGCGTGACAACTCCTGGCCCGAGCGACTTGTACAACATAAGTGATAGTGATAAGGCTGGTAAATAAACATGAGCCATTTGCAAACTTCAGTAAACTCGGAATGCTGACTTTGTTTGCATGTTATAAACATACGTACTGCTGTGTAAATATTTCATAAGTAACTTAGTGTACGTAACTTATAAATCGTACATTATTAGGGGTCAACAGTAAGTGGAAATAACTTAAAATCGTAATTATAAAAAGATATGCAAGTGTAATATCTACAGATGAGTAGCAATTAGTTGCGGTAAACAAGGAAATTGCTGTCACAATGCACGGCCAGTCACAGCTGGCCCATGAGTCGGCGAGCACCAAGCGACCACCCACGATGAGACAGTCACGCAGGTGGAGGAAGAGAAGCTGATGGTCGTGCAGAAACTGCCCGCGTCTTATTAATAGATGTAGTAGGTAGTATTTACATTGATGATTTTATGTGCGTTCAAACTATTTTTCACTGTACTGTAATAAGAAATAGTATCTGAACTAAAAGTACAGTATTACACTATTTTTGGTACAATTACTGTATTTATCAAAATTATTATATTTTGTTTATTTTTTCCTTCAATTATCTGGCAAATTCAAATATTCAGCACACACTGTCCCCTAAACGTGCCAGATAAGCAGTGGAAGAGAGTGTAAGAATTATGCAAATAGCACTGGAGACTACTAGGAGTCATATTATATCTACAAGATTGTTTTCTTGTGAATTACAGTCCATTCCAGTTTCTTGAGCTACTTTGACCGGTAACAACACATTCAAAATTTCATAATTATTCAGAAGGCAATTGGTTGTATCCCAAATAGCCTTACATTTTTATACTGACACCATAATAAGCTCTTCCTTTTTGCAATGTGATCATGGCACTACAGCAAAACTGGAAGAACGAACACGACAGTTCTGGTATATACTCACAAGGCAACTCACTTGGCAAGCGTGGGTGGATGTTTCCTGTGAGGACACTTCATCTGTGGATACTTTACACCTCCCTCACATGCCCCAAACCTACCTCACTTAACATGCTAGGTGTCTCGATACACTCCACCTGCCAGGTGTTTTTCTCCGGTGCAGCCTCACCCTAAGGGACTTCATAATGTAAAGATAAGAAGATAAGGTCATAAGTTAGCTCTATGTAGTTGTAGGTCCGAGCTGAGAGTCACACATTTAAATGTAATTTAAATTAGTCTTAAGTTCCCCTTCTCCTCCTGTTTTTTAAAATATAAAGTTTTGATTTATGTCTACCCATTGTGAGAGAAACCATATTTCATTTGCTGTTAATATAAAGTTAAAGTTTTATAGTTATCACTCCACACAGGCATAGAATTGATTAGATTTATAAAATTCTTCACACTTAGTATGGGCATTTGAATATTTATTTTATGTTATTGAGTTATCATGAATATATTAATGTTTTGAAACTGGAATTACGTTATCTTTCTTATATTTACTAATTTTCTTATAGGTACAATTTGCACCCTTGTGTTAAAGGAGTTTGGATACTTTTTTACTAGTCATCTTAATTAATAATGTAAGAAGTTTTAAGAAATACTTGCAGTCCTTGAAGCAATCCCATTTACTCTTTCTTTCCTACTTTGCCTCCAGCTAGAGTTTATGTTCTACCTATGTTTAGTTTTGTCAACTTATTAGCTTTCAGTCTGGCCTGAAACAGGTTGATTGTGGATGTATCCCTGCCTTAATAGTATTCCCTCATTACAATGTTATTGTCTTTGCCAGCATGTACAATAAAGTCCAGAACGACACCCATTATGTAGTCCCAAAGCACCAAAAGTATTACCGCGAACATATGACTCTTATTTGGGACCGACTATTTATATGATAGAGCCCTTTCCACAGTACAATAATTAACCTAATGCTGACATTCTGGAATATTTTGAAAAGAGTTTCAAAAATGAATTTCAAACGTTTAAATAGCAGCATTTAATTTCTTAAGTAGATTTTTGTCTGGGCTGCATTGTCACAATAATTAAATAATCCAAAGCAACAGACAAAACCTATCATGCAAAAATATTTTTCTGAACACTGAGGGTAGATATCAGAGGATCAGTAGGATTTGGTGGCACTTAAATATTGTCTGCCATACCTGACTTAGAAAAGTAAAATAGAAAATTCTTTGGTGAAAATTTGCCATTTGAAGATCAATTGAAATTGTTTTTACTTACAGCATTAACTGCACCAAGTTCAGATACATTGCCTTCCATGAAAGAGTTGTTTTGTGACCTGTTCGAATAATAAAATTCCCTTTTCACTGCTAGAAAAACTGCTCACAGGACTATATGATTACAAAATGTGCATTGTTTCAGTTTTGAAGTCACTGTAAAAAGCGTAAACAATTGTGAATGTTATTGTGTAGAATTTAAGTTAGTTCAGATGGCAGATACAAAGATAGCATCGTCCTCTACACTAAAAACAACTATGAAATAATTTTCTTTTGTCAAGAAAAGTCACATGTTTCATAATTTTTGTACAGAAAAGTTAGCAGACTGAGTCAAGTTCACATACAATACATTGTTCTAAGCCAAAATTTACACATAAAATTACTGAAAGTAAATATTTTTGCGGTGAATAATGCACAGTGTCATAAATTATTAGTTTATTGTTAGAGGTAAGAATGCACTTTTCATGCAGTAAAACTGTTACAAAATGTGAAATATAGTATATAAGATAGTATGAAAGCTACAGAACAGATAAAGTAAAATACAGTTGCTACAACCCACTTTATTATGACCATCCCGTTTTTGCAACCACTTTTTTGAGGAACTATGAACAATTTGGGTCGAAAAATTAAGGTAAATCTGCTGAAAAAGATGTTTGTTCCACTTGGTTATCTGTGTTGCGATTTTCTAAGCGAGTGTTGAGCTGTAAGAAACTCACAGCTAAAAGTAGATAACACCCCTCCTGACTTTCCACGGCAGCCAATACCCATTCACTACCATCCTCCCCTTCCCACCCTTCAACCGACAAGCCAGATTGTGCTTATGTGTGCACGTGCGTAACAACTGCAGTGCCTTGATGAGATGGCAAGGCACAAAGCTCCCGGGTGGCAGGGTTGAGGGTTAAGGGGGGGGGTGCATAGCCCTCTGCTTGTTGCCAACAGCCCTTAGCCACATTCCTGAGCCTCCCTCGCCTTCACAGCTCCTGACAGTAGTGTATGTTGCAGCTGCAGCCACTCCCCCCTCAATCAATTTTGTCTGATAGTCATGTGCAACTAGCATCCTGTCTGGATGCAAAGCGGAGCCTCATGTTTGTATTTCACCTCCTTCTCTCAGCCAACGTTTTTGCTTCCGTGTCTGGCGAAGGCCCAGGGTTTGGGGGGAGGAGGGTTGAAGAGAAGACATGTTTCTTTTTATTTTTCCCTCCTCACATGGCAAAAAAAAAATGACCAGCATGCCACTCAGTCTGTAAAAGAAGCAAAAAAAGAAAATCTGGCATTATCTCATTTTTTTCCCCTAGCAAAAGAATTGAGCTCGGCACGTAAGACATGCGGCTGTACTATGGCATAAAAATGGCCTATGAAGCAAATACAACTAGTGCCGTCACCGTGTGCTGATAAGATTTTTGATTACATTAGCTCAACTAGGCAGCGATAAAAAACATCAACTGCAGCCAGCGTTCCGAGAGCCACTGTGCCTCTATCCATAGTGCAGAGCATTCAACTAGTGTGCATTGCCATAGTTGTATGATTTTTACAACAGGCCTATGACTTTAAGTGACAATTGTCATTTTATATGTTACAGCACCTTGAAAAGTCAGGTTTTAACCCGTTTGAGGGGCTCTAAATTTGTGTTATTAATAGGCGTTCTGTTTTTTCTTTAACAAACACATTTATCGGCATCACTCAAAATCTTTTAATGGCGAAACAATGCAACAGTCAATGCACAATAACCAAACAGTTTCAACAGCTGCACTTTTAAATAATTTCAGTATACTTTCATATAAACAATACAAGCTGTTCTGTTGTGGTCTGAGTATGCTTCATGCCAGGCAAGCAGGATGACCACGCACGTACAGCCAGCCAGCTGAGAGCAAGACAAGCCAAGGCCAGCCGGCCTCTGTCCCCTCCCACTTTACAACCTGAAAAGTGCGGCCACAAAGGCACCGCTACACGTGTTACAGATCATAGGGTTTACAACAACGGTAATGACTAACAACATCTATATAAAAATAGATAAAATAATAAGTTAACTTTTTAATAGTGAATCATATGGTTCTTCCACACTCAGTCAATGGAAATGGGCATGTAGTACTGTGTTCATGCCATTTTTTTGTGACGAGGAGAGACTGAAGATTGATTTTTAAAGTATATTTATTTTACAGTGGCATCTGAAGATTGAAACTATTTAAATTTAATTTAAAAACTTTATTTTTACACCAGAGATGACTTAATATAAACTTTATACTAAAAATGGTGAATTTTGATGTATATGGGTATTGGGTGGGTCAAAATCAGCCAAAAAGTCCCAATTTATCTATTATGACCCTCTCGTTTTTACTACCCTTTTCCCAGAAACCAGTAGTAATGGGATTATTCCGTAGTAGCACATGCACTGAGATAGCACATTGCTACATTATTGCAAATTCACCAACAGTTTAAAAGCATATGTGTATGGACTTACTATACTATTCACGAGGAAAAATGCATGTAAGGTAACTCGGGAGGAAGGTGCCAGCTGGGGGAAGTTGCGAGTCATACAGGTTTTTTTTAGGTTTATTTGATTATTATTTTAACTGGTTTTAAAAACACTTATAGCTCATTGCTGACTAACACAAATGTCCAATGAAAATTGTACCCTACTGTAATACTTTTTATGCAATAAATTCATTTTATGCAATAAATTCAAACATTATGGTTTTAAAATTACTTAGCTGTTGCATCTTCCCTCGAGTTACCTTATATGTACAATTTTTATGGATAACAGGATTAATTTTTAAGCACTGGTCTATATGACATAACTGTAATAATAAAATAAAAAGTAAATTTTTACTGGTGCTGATAATGTCATACACTGTAATTTTAAAAAATCGCAAATGGTTTGGAACACCACTTCATAGTAAACAAAACAGTTAAAAAAATAAACACAAACTCAAAACATAAAACACTGAAAAATAAAACCGTTAACAATATAGACACTAAAGCAAGTAAAAATTTAAATGGGAAAGTTACACTTCCCAAATAGAAACAATCAAGTTTTCTATGTTCTTGAAGTTGACTACTAATACATTATGATAGCATACTGTTGTAGTAAAATTTGTTACATGGTTTTAAAAATCAGTTTTAAAATAAAGTACTGGACACATCAACCTCTGTAACAAAATACAGAAGCAAAAACCATTAAACACTATTTGAAGCCATGAGGTGCTTTTTCTTGAAATAACACACTAGCACAAAAATAAACTTGTATGTTATGTTTATCACGTAAACATGAATAAGATGCTAGGAAATATCTAAGAGTTGAGAATTGAAACTACATATTTTCAATCATCTCACATCATTACTGTAATTATTTAAATGTATGCTTTTTATGAAAAAATATGAAATGATACAGAGTTCACAAACAAAACTATAAATTTGAGTAAACCACTGGCAGCATGTAACAAGTAAAACAAAAAATGTTGAAAACATGTAAAAAATGTAAAAGCTATACTGTATATACAATGTATGTGTTAACATAAAATTTATATCTTACTTTTCAATGGCGAAACGGACAGTATTCTCATTATGAGATGCAACCATAATAGCTATCTTCTTCTGCTCTGCTGCATCTTTGAGAGCTTTAATGCGACGCAGGCACTCTGTAAGTGTATCATGATACATCTGTGTAGTAGCTTCAAATGAGCTGTTTGTAGGATCAGGATAACCCAGTGCAGCTGCTCTAGCTCTCTCCTGGAAAACACATCTAATTAATGTTAAATAACACTATCCTAAATTTTTAAGAATTTTTTTTTGTTATTTTTAAATTAATAGGTGATTAACATGGATTTTAGTCTCCTGAATTGATATACCAAAAAAATTTTCTGTATCACGTCATGTTTTCTGACAGTGAAAAAATCAATATTTTAATACTGAAATCTTTATTTAATGAGAGAAGGAATTACAGAAAATATGTTCTGATGTCAAGACAAGTATAATATATAGTTTTAAAAAAATTAAAACACAATGAAATAAGAACAATCACATTTTGTATCATCCATTCATATGTTCATGGCACATAACTATGACCTTGATTCTGAAAGAAGAACAATAACAAGAGCCTACAGAATACTACCTGCCACATATTCAGGTCTCACATTTTGCCTACTCATCAGCTACTAACAAAGCACTGTAAGAAATACTTGGAACAATGTACCATCCAAAGAAAATTCTTATATTTTGAAACCACAACCACACAACACTATATGATACAAAAAAGGAATCATAAAATCAATAAAATCAAAATACACCTCTACACGCTCATGTCTCGTAGGTTACCTGTACACCACCTACACATAAAGTACTGTTATATATACCTAAAGCAAGTTCTTACAATCACACACAACATTATAATATAGCATATAAAAGAATAGGCCATATAATTAATTAAATTTAAATATACTCCCTTAGAGAATACCAGTCTTTAAACGTGCACAATCTGCATGTTAGCTACTAAAGAAAGCACTATAACAAATACTTAGTACAGTGTGCATCCATAGTATGTTCTTATGTTTTGAAATCACAGTGACACAACAATATGACATACAAGGCCATAACATTCATTAAATCAAAATACAATCTTTGAACAACTATCACAAAATGGTTTTGCCAAAAAAAGTTTCCAATCAAATCAAAGGTTTCTGATTTGAATATGGACGTTTCCATTTCTTGGTGAATGATTGTTCTCTGGATGCACGTTTATGTTGTTGAGAAGTCTCCCGTTTCAACAAGCAGCAGTAATCTGCCAACATGGATACTGTCCTACTGACCCTGATACCTTCGTTCAATTTCCTTCACATCCTGGTGGAACTATTCAGCTTGCTCTTCGCTTAGAGCTCTCAAATTCTCCACAAAGTGGTTCACAGAAGAAAACAAGAAATGCTGTTTTAGACTCATGTTGTATCGAAGATGCCCTAATTTTTCCAACATGTCCGTCATATTTTTATGCTCAGGATCTTTCACATTACCTAGGAATTTTCCACCAACTTTCTTAAATGCATTCCCAGCTTGCTACTCAAAGTTATTCATACTGTCAGCTAACAAAGAGACATTCATGAGTTTTTGGATTTGTGGTCTGTCAAAAAATTCCCTCTTTAACATTAGCTTCAGACAAATGCGGAAACTTAATCCTGAGGTACTTAAAACATGATCTATCCTTGTCCAATGCTTTTATATAATACCTAATTTACTATGCAAAGGTGGTAGTAGAATTTTCTGTGGACTTACTAGACTAACATATTTTACACTCAATGTTCCTGGCTCGAAACTATCCCTCTTCTTCCACATATTTTTGGTCTGATGTTCTCCTTTCGTTCTACTGTCCCATTCACTTAAAAAAAAACGGAAACTTAAGTGTTACCACCTGGTAGTCCCAGTAAGATACCACTGACTTTCAAATCCCCGCAAACTAACCAGTTTTGGTCTTGACATTTTATTTTCTTCAATATTTCTTGAAAAGTTTTGCACTTTTCTTTGACACACACTGAATATAGATGGTGCTGAACTGCAACCTCGTCTATCGAAACAATGCAATTTCTCGGTTACAACAAACTTGTATGTCACTTTTATACGTACATATTGATTAATATGTGTGTTATGTAATTTTAAATGTATGTTCTTTCATGGTAAAGATGTCTGAACAGTTATTACGAGGTATACTACGTTCACTATGGTTTAAAGTGCTTTGTCTGTTTTGACATATGAGGTTGCAATTCAACACCATCAATATGCCCTTGTTATTGACGCAAATTTACCACCATTATGTAGCAGCACTACTTTGAGACTTTCTCTTTGACAAGTCAATAAACAGGAGCCAGTCATTTGGATTGTAACTGTCACCTCCTAACTGAAGGAGCAAACCTTCAATATCACAACAATAAATTGGTTTTTCCCTTCAATGAAAAAACAGTAAACTCTTTCTCACGAGACCTATAACAATAAAATGCTGTACTTGGAGCTAATAAAAAGGTTTTTTTTCCTTTCAATTTTGATCCAAGTAACTCACTTTTTCCCTTTGCCAGTCCTAGGTCTCTTACCAAAATATTCAGCTCAGTTTGAATGAAAACTTTTGGAGCTGCATGATCTTCTAGGGTGAAATCATCATCATCCTCAGCTGCAGATTTGGGACTAGAAGACTGCACATCTTGTAGTTCAGTATGTGGTATGGGAACTGGGATTTCTGGTCCATGTGGAATAGGTCTAATTGCTAATGGCAGGTTTGGATACATCATTCTCAGCTTGTTCTTCTTGTTAAACTCCGACACGTTATTTGCTTGTTCACACCACATCATCGGTATGCCAAATGGTATGGATGAACGTTTACTGTGTACCAATTCCTCATTCCTTCAACACATGAGGAGCACACAACATACGGAGTTCATTTTTGTCCTGATCACCAATCTTAAATTTAAAATAAGTGTAATACACATTTTTAACAAACTGAGTTATATTTCATTTCTGTCTCTTAGTCATGTAACAGCCACAGATATAACAAAGTGTGTTAGGATTATGTACACATTTTCTTCTTGATACACTTAAAACATTTTACATCTTGAAAGGACATTCAAATACTGTTGAGTACAACAGCAGAACGTGAGACGCGACTGCAATCTTCGGTATTCCTTGATGTGTTCGGGATGTGGTGCATCCAGTGGCATCTGGCAGGTAATGAGAGGACAACCAGTGAATGGCTGCTGTCACATTCTGACTCAGTTATGCTTATGTAATATGCGAGTCCACTGTATGCAAATTACACCTACAATTATTAATAAATTTGTATAGATTGATACAATGATCTGATGTAATATAACTATGACAGGAGAGGACAAATAAATAACAAAATATCGAATTGCACAAAAAGTGACATAATGGGTGCAAATAAGTTACCCACTTGAAATCAGTGTGTATATGTTTTACTAGAAATCAGCTACATGTGCTAAGACAGCAAAATCTTCTGATTGCATATTTTAATTTTATGTTAAAGACAACTGATTTCTTGCTTCTGTTAGTGTAATATTTTCAGTAAAAACACTGGTCCAATCCAGATTTTTTCTTATTTTTTACTGTGAAAACATCCACAAAATTACAAGAAAACAAAGTAAATTTAAGATTCTATTAATTTATTAGAACTAATTTTCTTAATTAATGTAACCAGTGATATTAAGGTTTGTCATCATTCCACCTCATACCTGTATAACAAACATCCTGACGCAACCCGGAAAGAATTGAGAGGACCAAATGATGATTGCATAGGTGTTACGAAAACAATTCACAGAGAAAGAAGCCACCAATAACATATCAAGTGTCTGAAATGCAAAGTGTTTAGAAAGTAGTGTGTCTTAGATGCAAAGTGTTTAGATAGTTAAGAAGCTACCTGGTTAGACACGCAAACATCCATATCATCATAAAACACACCAACAATGAGGAACCATGCATGTTGAGGCTGTCTGAGTGAAGGCATGCTTTGGAGCATGTCAGGGCAAGCACCGGAGCCGGCTCAACCCCCCTTACCACCGAGGCAAGGCACGCCAATGGACAATGGCTTAGGAATGTGAAGCGAGGTGAACAATGACTGTGAGGACACTTGCGGATGGGGGTTGGGACTGGCAGGCGGGCTGGTGACTGGTTAGCTGGGCTGGACATGGCAGTCAGTCAGCATGTGGACTCGTGATCGGACGCTTGCAGGGGGATTATTTGATGGAGTGATGTACATGTGAATGTAGTTAAAAATATAAATAAAACACACAATGACGTAAACAATCCATGATATCATAAAACACACCAACAATGAGGAATAATGACATTACTCTCCAGCTTGTACCGAAGCACACTATGAAAGTCTAAATAGAAAAAATGGTAACACATTGGATTCAGAACTCAATGTTGGAGACCTTGTTTTGGTTGGTGAGGATCAAGCTCCACCCCAGACTTGGCACCTGGCCAGAATAGGAAAGGATGGTGGTGTTCAGGTCGTAAATGTGCATGCACCAAAAGGGGAGATAGATACGTGCATGACTTTACCGTAATTTAATCAATGAAATCCTTACGAGTGAAATTACGATAAACATATAGTAAACATAAAAAAACTGTCCACGTGAAACAACAAGGTAAAAAATTACTATTTTTGTCTAATCAAATTGATAACATTTTCAGCATTATGTGTTATTCTCCAACTCATGCCATTAGGGGAACGGTTCACAGCCATTTTTTTTAAAATATTTTTATATCTGTACCACATATTATTTTTCATATTTAGACATAAATTTAGACTAAATTTTGCTTTCAAGAAAATTTTTTATCTTTAATAGTTTTTGCATAATGGCAAATAAATGTCAAAATTTGTGTATTACAGTTTTCAGTACAACATTAAAACCAACCAACATACCCAACAGAAAAAAAATCACAGTGAATAACAATGTTGCAGGCTATAAGTTTTCCTATGTATAAACTAAAATTAAACATATTTCTATCTACATAAATATGTTGAAATTTCAAATAAAAATTTAAAAAATGCAATAATGTTTTAAAACTTCTAACATATTTTATTGTGGATTTATATAGGAGATGCTGTAACCTACATCAATACTCATTGTGAATTTTTTTAGTTTGGTATTAAGGTTTTAATACTGTTTTGATTATTATGTTACTAAAAACAACATCTACTCTCATCAGTACAGTTTCAAAAGTGTTTCTTCACATTACCATAGTACATTATAAACAGTTTCATGAAACATCCAGGCCTTCCTATTGCATGTTCATGAAAAATACAGGACATCCTTATTGCATGTAGGCAAATCAAAAAATTCTTGATAGAACTGTTGCACAGTCACATCACGAGGTAGCCAGATACTCAATCTTCACATATCCTCCAGCTACTGCTTCTGAATAGGACGTTTTCCAGCAGGGTAGACTATAGTTGTAGGGAGAGCAATAATTTGCTTACTTGTGTTGTGGAACGTACATGTCAACAGTCCATTACTGTAGTGCCTAGTCACTGCTACAGCTAGTGTTGTAATTGCATATGAAAAATGCATTCTTTTTGAAGGTTGCACAGCTGCTTCACTATCTTAAGATATGTTCCGTCCTGTAGATTCTGCAGACGTCAGTTTCTTGAAGTAGAATTGTCACTAATGTAAACTTTTAAAATAGATA
Organism: Medauroidea extradentata; assembly: GCA_003012365.1. Classification (NCBI taxonomy): domain Eukaryota; kingdom Metazoa; phylum Arthropoda; class Insecta; order Phasmatodea; family Phasmatidae; genus Medauroidea; species Medauroidea extradentata. Next base: position 106,048 of record PNEQ01059767.1, read on the forward strand.
ATTTCTGTAGAATCTTTAATTAATATTGCTAGGAATACATGTTTACTGAAATAACTAACCTCAACCATACCTCAATGACTTCATTTTCCATATACCACTTCCATATGAAAAAAATGTGCAAATGCTTCATGCTTTTGAGTATAGCTGATTCAACGTCTCTCATAAAAAACATGCAGATCTTATGCCCTTTTCCTGCCACACCTTCATTGTACACAAACAAATGTGCACTCCTATCTTTCAGACTAGGGAGACAAAACAATTTACCATCAGTTGTGGTAGATAAATGTTTACTTGAATGGGAATGCAAGGGTTATGCAGATTTTTCAAGTAAACAATACAAATTTCACAAACAGATACATTCCTCTTGAACAGACTTTCTATTTCCTTAAGTCAGGAGTAAACATTCTGTACAGAAACCCCTCTCAAGTGATTACTTCCTTTAGGAAGTGAAAAAACTAGTCCATGGCACATGGGGTTTCTTTTTTTTTGTGAGGTTGGCAAAAAACACATAAATACATGCATGCATGCATATGCACGCACATACATACACACACCCATATATATATATATATATATATATATATATATATATATATATATATATATATATATATATATATATATAATACACATTTTTTTATGTACAAGATATGGGGTTTCTCAGTTTCTCTCAAGCTCATAAAACCACCTACTCAGTTACAGAATCCATGGATAAATCAACTTCATGTATATTGAGCCTTATGGGACTTTTCTAATAACTGATTAAATTGTAAATGATGCTGTATTCCTGATCACAAGTATTATGGAGCCAGCTGGGATACACAAAGTATATCTCTACATCAAACACAGTTAACAGGTACTAGCAAGTATGAATGAGCACAAAACGTGGGAGAAAATTATAATTAGTAGACTCCTACAAACTATTACAAGTTCATAAAAATGATGCATAGCTTGAAAAGGGTGCCTACTGCAGTCTTCCAAAGTCCAACGAACATTGTGATGGTCTGTATGAGAGCAGGGTGTCCAGCTAACAAAGATAAAATAATTTCCTGTCTTTTCTAGGTTTTCCAATATAAAATTCTTATTTTCCAGAAAAAATAAAACAATACATCATTGTACAAATTCTATGTACAGTAGAGGCCCATTATAATACTCGCGCTGGCCGACACAATACTTAACAGCAGGAAACTGATTCCGCAGTACACCCAATGTGGCCATTCCTTTATTTATACATTATGGGCATAAAGTTAAGGCAATAAAACTGAATCTGCTCAATACTCGACTTCTACTGTGCTATGTTTCCATAAGTTATAATTACTGTACATGTAGCTTTGTTTTGTTTAACTCACTTTCGTTGAGCCAACCTTTTGTATTATTTTACGCACCATAGTAGAAATAATTGTGTCAATTGGCAAGCCAGTGTAAATTAAGTTTTTTTTACATCTGACAAATATCTGGAGTTTTGTTGTGAAACACAACATAGTTCAACATTTAACAGATATTTTTTTAACATCTACAATGTTTGCCTTTTTTATGTCAGACAAGCAGTGCTTTACTGTGTTACGAAATACTGGATACTGATCTACTAAAAAATTTTCCTGGTAGCAATAACATAGTCAACACAGATTGTTTCACGACTATTAATCTAGAATGGTACAAAATATACACTAAATAAAAATAACAGTTAAATTGAACACCTTTAGAAACCCTAATAGCATTTATACTGTACTAAGATCTGTCACATATTGGCTGTCACAATTGAAGGCCTTGGTGCAAAAAGGGAATACGTCCAATTTTACCCAAAATCGTTGTATTGGTTGGCAATACAGAAAAAAATAGATGCATGAACTAGTACAGAAACGGGATGAATACCTTTGAAAATGCCTTAGCAGCAGGCTATAGAACGTTATCCCTGGCAACTTATTGGTGCAAGAAAAGGATAAGTTTTGGAGGTATCTCCTTTTTGCAGCGAACATATTATGAAAACTTATGTTCACAAGTGTCCTGTACATAGGTGATGAGGCATCGGTCCATGAGTAGCATAGATGCATTTTTATATAATAACCATTATTATACCTACACTATTGTCTCTTTAAAAATAGTATTATTTCATTGCTGTAAGCAAGTTGCTACAAATACTAAAAACTAAATAATTATTTACATTTTTTGACAAAAAATGTAAAAAAAGACATCGAGCTGTGGTCTACGACGGCAATACATTAAATGCACACTGTATGAGTATATGAGCTCAAAGGTGATTACTAAGTACCTGTAACACCTACAACAGATGGCCGAGGGAAACATGATACCAGAGCAAATGTTATTCCCAAAAATATTACACAGGAAGTCGAAACCCACATCAGAAGCTTCTAAGAAGATCCTCACATTACAGCAGACGTAAGAGTAGCAGGTATTATTTGTCTCCGTTACTAAACATATCGCAAATGTACCAAATGTATCTGGAGATGTATGAAGCAGATGTGCTTAATCATCTGAAAGAAGGACAAAATTCAAACCTATAGTGACGTATGATTATTATTACAGGTGTTTTGTTTAATTATTCATTTTGGAGGCCCCGTACTTACACACACTAAACATGTGATATTCTAGAGAACCAGATAAATGGAGAAACTTCTCTGGAAGAAAAGAAACTACTTGAGACTGAAAAAATGGTTCACCTCACAAAATCAGATACATTTTACACATGTATGACAGATAAGATAAACGAAGCTGAAAACAATTAATTTACCTACACACTATGTTTTGACTACCAACAAAATATGCTCCTTCCAAAGATACTGTCCACAGATGCTTTTTACTATCCACAGGTTTGGATGCACAACTTCTGCAACTGTTCAGCGAAACATAAAACAACCCACTACTACATGTGTGATGAATGTACAGTGAAGAAAGGCTCAAATGAAGTCATCTTCTTCCTTAAACATTATTTTGATAATGTGCTCAACTTATCGGTTAGGAAAGTCTATCTTTTTTCAGACAACTGCTGTGCACAGAATAAGAACAGTGCTTTAGTCCAGTTCCTTTTTACCTGTTCACAAATGGGGAGATTTGATGATATTATGCACCGATTTCCAGAACCAGGCCACAGCTTCCTCCCATGTGACCGGTGTGTTGGTCGTATTGAAATAAACATCAGAAAAACTGAGAGGGTATTTATACCTCAAGAGTACAAAAGTTTGGTGAAGAAAACATCACCTAAGAAGTTCTTTGTCATTGACATAAAACAAGGTGATGTAAGAAATTTCGTCACATATTTGAAGCCAATGTTCCTGCAAAAAGTGAAGGGCACAACAAGTGTATTTACTGTATCACGTTTCCGTATTTTCCACTACTCTGGCTCATCACAAGTTCTGCGTGCTGCAGTCACCAAAGTGGACTAAACTATGATGACTTTAATTTAATAAAAGCTAGACAATGTCACTCACTTGATGCTCCTCCTGCATATGTGATGAAACTACCACTTAAAAATGTGAAACTAAGAGACACAATGAAACTCACAAAGCAGTATGTTCCCAAGTGTGACATGTGATACTATACTAACCTGACATCTGTCGTAGTGATAGATCCAGAATGTGGTGCTTCTGGTGCATATGATGACATTTCACTCTGAGGCGCATTATATTACTTCAAAGCACATACTGAGGCGTAGTACTTTTGCTTGTAACAATAACATTGTACACCATTTCACTTATTATTGTTTCACTTGCGACTGGAAGATGCAAATTTTTCGTAAATGAGCTTGAGGATACACTTTTCCATACTTAACAATATACATGTAAACAGTTCGTGCACATATTCTAACCCCAATTTATCAATACATTTTTTGGCTCTCCCATAAAATTACTAAAAATGTGAGTTATCCCCCTTTTGCACCAAGTTCTTCAATTCTGTGACAAATAACATAGACTATTCTGATGCTACCAAAAATAAATAACTGCTGGTTCAGACTAGGCTAGTTTAACAACTTAAGTTGTGAGAAAACATAAGATTTTACTTCAAATTCAAACAAGTAAATACAATTAAACTTGGAGCCCGATTATAACACAGCAAATTATTTGCATTTTTTTCTCCCCTACTAAAATTAACCTGCCCATTCTTTGTTTATATGTGCTATGTAGTGTGTTTCTTATTGCCACACTTGTGATTAAGCTATGACTACTGAAACAATTACAGTAAAGCCCCAATTTAACGAACTCGGGAATAATGACAACAACGATACAATGAAAGGGTTTTTAGGAATCTTAAAAAAATAACAAAAAATGTTTGAAAGAACTAACTGACTGTGACAAAATGAAAAATTAATAGTAATGTAAGTTTATAAAAATTCCTTTACTAACCATAGAATATACTTATATCTCCATAAAGTGTCTTACTCCATCTATGAAGAAACAAATAAAAAAAAGTTAAAATTCGTTGCAAACTTTTGCAGCGGCAGTGACTCAAGCTGAGTGCGCGAGGCTGAGCGAATGACGCTATGTTGCATAAAAAGTGTGTGGCTAGATCCTTCCTCATGACCAGACAGCATCGTGACCTGGGGGCTGGCTGGTGAACGATCATCTAGATACCCAGTCTACACAGGGCGGCTGTGGCCAGCATGGGAACTAATACCAGATAGTTCCTTGCGTCTCTCAGAATGCACTATAGTGCAGCTTGCTCTACTGATTGGTTCTATTACAGATAAAATGCAGTGGTGTCCAGCGTGATTACTTTCAGTTGCACCCTATGACAAAACCAGTGTATTTATAAAAAAACATGGTAATATTATTTACGCATATTTTTTTAATTGAATTTACTACCGTAAACGTAAATAATATATTTTGCAGATGCTAAAAAATTCTTGAGTGCAAAGTATTTTTAGTGAGCAGTAACCAGTTTGTTGAACGAGCACGGCGCCCTACAAACTACAATGGCTGCCACCGTGCATGTTTAATTTTTATTATTTTACCATTGTCTTGCAAACTTATATTTCAGTTTTAATTACAAATTTTCTTATAATATTTTTCATGGGAATTTCCTACATTTTGCTTGAGGAGCGACACGGAGATGGAAAGATAGAAGGCTCGGTAGTTGTTAGTCATCACTTCTCACATTAAATGGAACACGGGCGACCTAACACACTTTCCCTTCCAACTGAGTAACTGATATCACCCCAACCGTTTACACAAAAAGTATTTTAGTGTGTTGAAGATTTTAATGTAAAAACTGGTGACTGGCCTGATACTAGTTCAACAGCGAAAATATGCCCAATGATACGAAAAACATTTAGGAGTAGTAGTACAGATAAAAATACCAAATATTTTAACTAATATTTGTTGAAAAAAATATACTCATATAATCCATTCTATTATGATAGATAAGTACCCTACTGTGTTTTGTTGTAATGATCAGCAAATTGAATAGATTAATAGTAAGAAATTTTTTTAAAAATTAATTCCTATTTAAATGCTCTAAAAAGAAGAAAATAAACATTAAATTAAATCAAATTTATCTATTTATAAAACTACACAATTTACATGATATAAAAGCTTGCATGAGTTTGACCTATTTTATAAAAAAAACATATTTTTTCCCACTTATAATTACTTATATCAAGATCAAGTTACATACTGAATTCTTATTTATCTACACAGGTAAATCTCATGACAAGCTTTTACATCATATAAATAGTATAATGTAATAAATTAATGTAATTGATTTTATTTGAAGTTAATTTTCTAATTTTAAAACATCTAAATAAAAGCTAGTTTTTAAAAATAAATATTGGTTAACTATTAATTCATTTTTTTACTTTTCAGTTAGTTTTCCATGTAATTCTGAGTACAGTAGAACACCGTTAATCTGGGATGGTCGGGGCCGAGACAATCACGGATTACTGCATTTCACGGACTAACGATTGGAAGTCCGGAAGAGTTTGACAGACACGTGCACAGCTGTGTATTGTATGAAGGCCAAGGTCGCGTGACGTCGCATATCCCGACTCGCAACGGCCTTGACGCCATGATTAAAACTGATGAAGCAGATGGATTTTAAAAAGTGTATTAACAAACGTTAATGATTAAGGCCTATTACATTAATAAAAAGTTACAATGTGCAAACATACAGTTGTCACCAGAAAAATGGTGTACATTTACTTTTTAGATACATGTGATATTGTTGCACAGTTGTTGAATCACTGATGTGTGACAACACTGTAGCGCCACTGGCTGGCTGTACCTTTTTTTTACGTCTGCTGACAAACCGGCAAGCAACCACAGCGCTCACCCCCTCTATTTGGTTTCTTATCTCGGCCGGCCTATCTGTCGTCACGCACTTTCGCCCTCCCTCTTACTGACTCACTCTGTAACGGTCTACACATTCGCCCCACTTTGCTGGAGCATCTGCGGACGTTTCAGTCCGCCCTCCGCAGCTGGTTTAGTTGAGCGTGGCGTGGCTTGGCACCTTGCGCTAAACACATAATTACGTTGGCTTGATAAAGCACAGCACAATACGATGCATTATAAAATTAACACAAGTCACTATGCTACAAAATGTTACCAAACACTAAATAAAATATTACTAAATGTCACTAGTGCTTGTGCCAGGTGACTCGGTTGGATTTTCACCGGGGACAGGTTCACACGCTGTCAGCCTACCGGAACATGACGGCACATTCATCACCGCGAACATTTCTGTGATACGTCTCTGCTTCATGTGTTTCGGTTTATCTTGAATAAGCTGGCTTTGCAACACATACAAATTCATAATTTGTTGCTGCGTGATAAAACTTAGTTTTTCAAGGTTGGAAATAAGACGACGTGTGAGTGCAATGCAGACGTCAATGGCTAGATTTTCATCTGCTGGATCTTCAACTGCTTCTTCATAATCTTCTCCACTGTCACCGGGAACTTCTTTGTTCATTGCCATATCAAATATTTCTCTGTCACTTAAATGGTTAACAACAGGTGCATCCTTATCAACCTCAATCCACTCTTCGAAGTCTTCAGCTGTCAATTGGTAAACCACTGGGTTTACAACACTTTTGACATACTGTAGCAAATCATTCACCTTTTTTTTGTGCGAAACTTTAAATCCCCTGAATTCTGCCTTTTCACTACAATCATTTTCGTGAAAAACAATGGATGACCAAATCTTGTGCCAAGCATTGTTTAAAGTTGAGAGTGGTATAGCGTCCCATGCTCACACTAATGCCCAAATAACATCTTTCAGATTGTATGATTTCACAACTTCAAGAACCGATTTTCCAGAATTAACATTGCTCAAAAAATTTCGCAGAAACTCTATGCGATATTTGCATTTTAGCCCTGATCTTGAGGTTGGATAAGAGACGTGCAGTTAGGCGGAAGGTACAGCACTGACACGTTATCTTTCTCCAGCGTCTGAGTACATGAATGTGCAAAACAGTTGTCCAAGAGGAGAAGAATTTGAAAGTTCTTTTCCAGTCCAACGCTGTTACAGTGCTGACAAGCCTGTCTTACAAAGATGTCAAACCATTCTGCGGTTAATGTTATTGTAACCTAAGCCTTTCTACTGGCTCTATAATCAACAGGAAACACCTTCATTCCCTTTAAGAGCTCTTGGCTTATTACTTTTACCAACAACAAACAACTTGAGTTTGTGCGTTCCTGCAGCATTAGAACATGCCAGCACAGTGACACAATCTTTTGATTCCTTCATTCCTGAACACGTGTCATCAGCAGTAGCAAGTGTATTCCTTGGCATGCACCTCCAGTATAGTGCCGTTTCATCGGCGTTGTATACCTGTTCAGGTGTCAGTTTTGAATCTGAAATTAACTTATTGAAGTCAATTACAAACTTATCAGCTGCTTCTTGGTCGGCCGAAAGTTTTTCCCCGCACACACTGAACTGGGAAATGCCATGCCTGTGTTTAAATCTTTGAAGCCAACCTTGGGAAAAGTCACAATCAGTAGGTGTATCAAGCTCAGAACTAAAAATTTTTGCCTGTTCAATAATCATCTGACCAGTAATACTCACATCCTCACTCCTCCGTAGCCAAAACCACTGCATGAGAACTGTTTCTAAAACTGACACTTTGCCTGTTTTCATTGTTTTTCGCATGTTCATGCTGTCCTTTGAATCGGCTTCTGAGAAAAATTTGCAAAGGCTTTGTTTGTTTTTACAGATGTCATAAATTGTCTGTATTCAAACATCATACACTTCACTCAATTGTTTGGCAGTCGATCCTGCATCTAGTTTTTTTAGAACCTAAATTTTCTATTGGATTGATAAAGTTTTATGCTGCAGTTTTGTGCTAGGGCCTGCACTATCAACTGAAAAATGTTTCCTACCACTCATTGTACACAAAATACTATTCACTAGTAATCACTACTTTTTTTTACCTGAACACTGTGAACAATTTCGACGCCGCAAAACACTAATCAGTAGCAGATTGCGCACACAGTCGGTTCGGCTAATCACCCCCCCCCCCTTTTCACCGTGCCCATCCCCTCTCAGCACTCTTCCTGGCTGGCCTTCCAAGGAGGGAAAACTTCCCCTGCCCCCAGCACCCACCCACACATACACAGCTACAGTGAGATTGGCTGCTTCGGCCCTCCCAGTCCCTTTCGTCCTCCCCCCTCTCCCTCCCGGCCATTAGTCCGTACATTCAATTCCTCCCCCTTAGTGCTTTTCTTTTGATGCACTTGCTTCATTCTTAATCCTTCCTTCCATGCAGCCAGCGTGGAAGCACTGGCCGGCTAGCAGAGTTTGTTTATTGGCATGTGCGACACTAATTATTTACAAGCACGGACAATTTATACTTCACACATTTTTTTTTACACTTCCAAAATCGTCCAGAATCATCCGATTCCCGAATGAGCGCATCATGGACTAACAAGGTTCTAATGTACCAAAGACATATCCGTTGACATATCCAGAGCTTCATTTAGAAGGGTAACAGCTAATATGCAACAGGGTTTGCTCCAATGCCTTGAGGTGTTGCATTCACGACATCATGTTTGATACATCCTGATGCCAATTAGTCCACGGGACACCTCACCTTGACTTGGGTGTTTAGAGGTATGCGCCACTATTTCAGCTTGAAGCTTACTTGTGCCAAATGAAACATAGTTCCAGGTTTGATTTTGGACTTTTTTCACCACTGCTAGAATATTCCCAGGGTGTAGGTTGACATTAGTTTAGACACAACCCTACTAAGTCTTGCTGTTTAGCCGGGCAGTAGTACGCTAGCTCCTCAAAGAACTGAAGGCGGATGTCATTTTATTTGTAATCTTCTCAGCAAATCCTTTCCTCTGATACCCATACCAAGGGAGTGCATAAAAAATAGTCCGTCATCTTGACGTCGCTTATCTAACCATGCACTAATATCCAAACTAAACGTGTATGCAAAATTTCAGCTCAATCGGTTGAGGATAACTGAGCATAATAAAGTTGCAAGGTTTAACCCGAACAAACATACAAACATAGCAAGTTAAATAAAAGCTTGTAAAAAAGGTGAATTTGTGGGTGTAAACAATGCCTGATGTACAAAATATCAGTGCAATGTTTTACCTTCCCAATAAGTTTAAATGTTTCTATTACATGTATTGAAATATACATTTTATTAGTTTTGGAAAACTAAGAGATTTTCACAATGATTCTTAGAGAGATTGTTTTAATAATTCACAATGATATATGGGCAAATGCATGACAGTTGTTAACAGTCATACAAAATCTTTAGGCTATACATTACTTTACAATAATTTTAATGTTGTGAATTTGAATCTTAAGGACACTTTTACGCAGTTAGGAAACCACAATAAAAATTATTACGTGGTGCATGCATAGAATGGTATAGCTCACTGTACAAGTCTTCCTAGTTCCTGTTGGCATTAAGGAGAAAGTAGGTCCAACGTATGACTGTGGTACAAGTTTATATTAAACAATAATGTGTCCTGTATATTGTACAAAACATAAAAATACATTTATATATACTTCAGTCAGCTGCACGAATTTCGATTCAACAATCTGTGTAGTTCAAACAGACAACAACAATGCGGCTACAGCTATACATTGTATACTTTTGACAATTTACCTGATAGTGTATCTAGAAAAAAATGCAAGAGTCATTGCATATTCTGGCATCATTATAAAATTTACAACTGTAGCAACCAGTTAAATGTTTCCTTGGCATAGATTATATTGCTACTTGTATAAAGATCATAAGTGCATGGTTTTAGCTACTAATCTTTGTAATTTAACTGTTTTCATTCCTGCGCCAGAAAAACAACACAAGTTAAAATAGTTGAGTAATGTATTTGTTATCAACTTATGGTGGGGCTCTGATTATGCTTTTACTAAACTGTCTGCCATTCCTTGCCATTAAAATTAACATGTTTAACATCCATAACACCAGCAGCCGATACTTCACAAGGTGCCAGCGCAAGCTGTGTCAGTGCAGTGATGTCACACCAATAAGATAGTGATTCGCGGCCAAGTGACAACTGCCCCATAAACTGCTCAATTTAAATGGAAATAACTAAATAAGCACCAATTTTCATGCAATAAAATTTTCATTTATGTTTTCATACATACATTATAATGCACATATGAAATTTTCAACCATATTTATTAAATATACACATTGCCAATTGCTGTATAATAACTACTGCAAGAATAACCTTGAATATCTGATTTGGGGGAACGCTTAGGGTATTTGTACGGGAAACATATTTGATGACTAGAAGGATGGTGTAACTTGTGAGCCTGTGTTACAATGTTCAACATTTTAGGTGTAATGCCAGCCAGAATGACTTGAGAGCAATCTAGTCACAAGGCAAAATAAGAAGGACAGCTTAAGGCAGGATCCTATTACCCCAGGTACATAATACACAGGATTAGCTGTAAACCAAGAAATGCATTGTTAAGACACCACAAAACCTTTTTTACAATGTAGTTAAGAACGGAATGATTCTTTTTTAATACAACTAATTTTACACTATAATTTGTCACAGAAACACTATTTACTCTTTTTACATCATCACAATATATACAATATTCCAGCCGCATAACTATTGTACATAAGTGAACAAATATGTTCCAACAGTGCAACACACCATCCAATTATCAAGGTACTTTATCATACAAACCTGTTCCAAGTAAGCACCTCTAACAAGTTTGGCACCAAAGTAGAAATTCTGTCGTTTGGCCTGTTCCAGATCTGTTGTGGCCTCTTTGAAAGCATTTTTCAGGTAACACTGATATGTATTGAATACAACCGCCTGGAAAAGAGCCATAAAAAAGACATCATAGTGAGTTTTTACCTCAAATACAACAAACTTAATACTGTGCCACTCCTTTAACTGTTAACTTTTTCTTTTACTGCATAATTAACATAAACAATGTGTATAATGTCTTGAAAAAACTTGGTACATTTGTAAAAAGTACACACAAAGTTACATTTTATAGAAAGTGATACAGCATTCATATTATCCCACCATGTCAATCAGTAAACAGAGTAAGATCTCTAAATTCAAAAATAATTTTAGCTAATTGTAATATAAAAAATTTGTTACTCAAATATAATTTTTAATGAAAAACAGTATGATTACAAGACAGTGCCTCACCCATACACATGAAGCGTCCCCTCCCCTCCTCACTCAGGCAACAAAAGACGCTGGCCCTTTTCCATCAATGTCAGCATAACCAGACAGGGGATTATGCACCAGTTGATAGTTAGCCACCTTTGAAGAGCATTCACATTGAGCTTTCCAAGATGGTTATGGTAGTTTGGTTAGTAACATCTGAGGTCGACTTGTGTCATCACTAAGCTAGGAGAATAATTTGTATGGTGTTGCAGACAGGTACAAAAAGAAAGGAGAGGCATGAAAATGGCTGGCAGCTGTTGAGCAGGCAGTTTTTGTCTGAAACTTAGCCTGTGCGCGAGAAATTTCATAAAAGTAATGGTGACTACAGCTAGTGGCAAGAAGACAATGCAGCGACGTAGCCAAGAAAGTGGCTCTGGGGCAACGCAGTAGTTAGTCAAAAGTGGCAATGCATCTGTGAAGACTGTGCAAACAGTTGAAATGTTGGGTGAGGTGGAGGCAGTAAGGGTGCTTTAAAGAAAAAGGTGACATCTTAAAATAAAGTGAACACTGTTTGTTAGCAATCTTGAAAATTAGGTCTATAATTGATTAGTACTGATTAGTTTAATTTGGTTGTTCTTTTTTTTATAGCATTTGCTAAAAAATTTAAGAATATTTTAATGTTATGAAAATATATACAATATGGATTCTGAGTGCTTTAGCTACTTCACTAGATTACAAAAGAAATAAATATCTACAGAAAAAATTATTAAATTTCGCACACTAGCACATGTTGCTGAAAACGTAACTTGACTTGCACGAAAATCTTCTGTAGCTTTAACAACTTGCAAAATTATATTAACAGCTTAATGCTCTCCGGTAGAATAAGAGGTTTCCCTTAAAACAAAATTTCTCAGGGTATTTAAATAAGAGAATATTAGCAATAGTTAATTTAAGAATATCCGGAGTCGAACATGGAGGTGTGCGAAAATATAAGGCTGGATAGTACCGGTAATCTTCTTCAGTTTTGAAGTAGACTTGGCAACAATGATGCTCAGAATCCCGTGAATGCCAGAAAATAGTCTCTCTATCTCAATAGAGACGGAATGTCGTCCTCAGCAACGTCAGCCCTCGGGTTCGAGTCCAGCCTCGCACCACACATCTATAATCGTAGCTGGTTCGACACGTTTCCTCCTCACTAATACCGAACCCCTCTAGTCCGCAATTGTTCTGTCTTTGTCCTCAGAGGTCGCAGCTCACGCACACAACCAAAGCTATTTTCTCTGGATTTAATAATAATAATACGTAAAGTTACTAGATTAAATTGTACTGAATGATTGTATACTAAGGGTAGTATGTACAGGTATTTTTCTTAGCCATTTAAACTTTTGCAAACTTGTGTTATATCTGTGTTATTGTAATTATTTGCGCATGCAAGTCAATATGTATGTCTACATTTATCGACCTAAAAACAGTTTTAACACGTTACAAAAAAAAATATAATATAGGGAAGGGTACCCAAGGGCAGTCGCTTGCAACACAATGAGGTGCGCGAACAGACAAGACCACTTGCAGAGAGCAGGGTGGACTCTCGCTCGTGAAGACGAAAAGCAACTAAGATGGAGAGGAAAGTAGGGGAGGAAGCGGGGAGGCAACCCCTGCTGCGAGGGAGGTTGTTCGCCTCCCTCTTTGTCTGGCCGTGTCATGCGGCTGTGAGGATGCCACAAACCGACCAGCACTTTATTGCAGCACATGCTGTCGAGGAATACATTTTTTCTCAAAATTTTCAGTTGTGAACTGGTACAAACAGTACTGTAAATGAAAGATAACGGATTAATACATGATCCTTAAATGTAGTTACTTTGTAATTAAAAAAACTGTAAGAGTAGCACTGTCTAGAAAAAGGCTTATTTGGCCATTTTTTTCATCAATTTTCTAATCACTTAGGAATCTGGGATGAGAAACCGACAATTTACATTCATGCAAGGTACCTTTAACTCTATTATATATAAGAGTCAGAATCATACTTTCAATAATTTCTGTAAAAAAGTGATATTGTTGCACCTCTACAGCACACTTTTCGCTGGCGAGTGCCTTAAAAGAAACATTAACATGGTGAAAACCATTTTAAACAAACCTACCAAACAAATTTTTGATAGCACCTCTCGTTTAGGCTTAAAAAAACTGTTGTGAAAACAGTAGAAACAGGGGAGCACTGCAATAAAGCTAGCACTAGGTGATTTAAATGAATCAAGAATCACGTGAATTTTGACACATGGCACCAAGATCACAAACATGCTGCAAGAGTTGATTCGGGGGCGGCAATCAAAATTGGTAACTTCTAGCAGAAATAATCGAGGCCTGAGCAAATATTTAATGTTGATGAAACTACTCTGTTTTGGTAGCAGATTCCAGAACGGACATTTATTTCAAGTAAAAAAATGTATGCATGGATTCAAGGTCGCAAAATTTTGTGTTACTCTTATGGTTGGTTCTAATACATCCTAAGTCATAAAAGGTAAACCACATGCAGTTTATTATTCCCAGGAACCCACGGGAGTTTAATCTGTGATTGTTGATAACTTGTGCATTTATTTATTTTACACAAACTTTAAATTTTTGTGAAATGGTTGGAAAACAAACCAGCTTGTCACTAAAAAAACACTAAAATATCCAGAAAGCGGATGTAAACAAGACGCAAGCCGGAGATTGCGAGGCACCATGGCATCCCAAAGTTGACCATCACTATATAAAACATGACGGAAGAAATAAAAATGCAGTTTAGAAGGAAAGCTACAGCTGACAGGCGAAAAAATTGAGGTTTACAATGTACACAAACCTAGAGGAAGAGGTGCTAGATTGGTTTGGCCAACTTAGAGACAACAACTTGTCAGTAAAAGTACCAATGCTACAAAAAAAGTTGATAAACTTGCCTTGAAGTTTGGTAATAAAAAGTTCAAATGCTCAAATAGGTGGCTGGATTGATTTAAAACAAGCCATGAAATATCTTGCCACAAGATTGTCTGCGAGTGCTCCGGTTGTGCCAAAATTGATGAGTGAGTGGTAGCCTGTGCTTCGAAACAACCCTGAGCTGCTACCACGCTTAAAAAGTGTACAATGTTGACAAGTTATGGATGTTTCATTATCCGAGGTTAGATCACACTCTTGATGTGAATGGCAATGGGTGCAAGGATGTGAAGAGAAGCAAGGAGTGCCTTATCATCCTTCCGTGCTGCAACATGGAGGGCAGCTACAAGAAATTCAAGAAACCACACAAGGGTAACTAAAATCTGTGAAGTTATAGTTACATAGGGCAGCCACTTTTTGCAAAAAAAAAAAAAATAAATAAATAAATAAACCTGTATTTTTCCTCGTTTCCCTGACGCAAATCAAAAAATTTTCTCTGATTTACACAAGCATGAAAATAACTTTTTTGCAATTTATTTAGCGCAATTTCTAATAATTGTAAGAATTTCAGCTTCTTTATAAAACGGTTATGTTGTCCAGGCAGTTAACTTGACAAAATATCAGCAGAAATAACAATAAACTTAATAATTCAGTATTATCACCTCTACATGAGTGCAGTTTCTTTTGAAAAAAAAAAAAAATACAACAATGCTCTAGACACTCAATTATTTTCCATGTTACAACTCTGAAAGAAGCTGAAAATAAACAGGAGCAGGAAAATTCCTAGATAATTCTTAGATGGAACGAACATTCCCTGATAATTTCCATGTGAACACCTCTTCCCTGACAATTCACTGTTTTTCAGGCAATAAAAAAACTTGGATGACCTCTGCAGTGTTTACGAGATGACTTCTAGGCTTCAATGTGAAAATGGGTGCCGCCAATACAAAAGTCATCTTTCCCTGGTCCAGGGAATAATACACATGACGAACCTTAAGATCTGAGAACTACTTGTGCTGAGCATGGTGTTCAAGGTGCATCTTAGCAGGGACATGATGAAGAGGGATGTATTTAAAGCACACATGCATCTAGTTGTTTACAGTACCAATGACCTGGACAACTCTCTGACAACTGACTCTGAGCCAAGCCAAAACCAAGCCTTCCGATGGAATAGAAACCAGCTCCTTCAATGGAACCACAACCAGGCCCCTTGACAGCACTTCACCCTGTCATCATTCATCCATGCAACAAGGGAACATGCAATTTGCCCCAGACTGCATTTTAAAGAGTTTGTTGGAGTGGACAATGATTATGCAGTTTGGGGTACCCTTGACGGCGATGCACAGTGTACAGTCATTTTTAGCCAGCCGGCAAAAATCATGTTTTTCATTCCTGAATTTTATGCATTGCTGTTGATTATTCTAATTTACAAAGTCCTGAAATTGAAACACTAAGTGGTTATTTGACCCTCCAGGAGATCTGGAAGTTGTCGTCTCGCTATGGTATAAAACATGCTGCGAGACAGGTGTGCAAGTCAACATTTATAAGGAGTACAGTGAAGCAGTCTGTCTTCACACTTACTGAATAAATCAGTTTAATATATTAGACTAAGGCATTAATTTTCACATAAGCTTAAGTTATGGTCGAAAAGTTATGTATTATTATTTATTTGCAGTGTTTATTAAAGATAAAAGCTTATATTGACAGTGCGCTACTTAATTATACAAGTGTTTGTTGATGTTCAAACTTTTGAGCAAACGAACAGGATCCATACAACCTTGAATTTTTAACAGCAAAATATCCATTCGGCTCATTAAAAAGACTCAAAGAATGGTATTTAATTCAGTGAAATATTTTTTCAGTGCTGTCGAAAGTTTGTGTTTAATACCTAGGCTGACAGACTTCTTTTAAATCTACCCTTTTAGTAGAACCAATTTTGTAGGTAGTTAAAATGAGAATGCTTTCATTAGTATGATTCGATTTATTTTATATTACATGCACCAGTCATGTTGGCGGGTTGATAATATTGTTTGCAAGACGTAGAAAATATCTAGCTGCATTCAACAATCACTCATTTCCTAGAACTGCCGTCTTCTGCGATGAGGCTTTGCACGGGCATTCTATAAGCAGTTCTGTGTATGACAATACAATGACTTGCTGCAGCCAGACACAGACACTAAAGATATAAACGCCTTTCTACCATTGTGCGCTCTGTCACTCAGGCAGTGCCAAATGAGCTACAGAGCATCAGTGATGTAACTTACCGAAGTGATAAGATTTTTAACTTTGAATAAAACAGTTAATTGTATATGACTGTCATGACTTAGTTTTAAAGTTATTAAAAATTCTGCCAGCATTTTATATGAAAAATTATGATCTCATGGACAAAATATGGTAAGAATAAAAAAAAATCTTTAACTATACAGCAATGCTTAACCAAAACATTAGCTTTCAGACCATATATATCATTCTCATATACATGCCAAAACCACCAAATATGACTGCCAGTATCAGCACTTGAGGAAATCGGGGTAAACATTTGAAGAGTCAAGCTACAGTTCACAGACAAAAAACACTAAATTGCATTTCGAAGAAAAACTGCAATAGAAATAAATTCCACTGTTAAAAGAATTCTTAGGATATCTGTAAGAAAAATTACTGCATCGTTACAGAACTTTCACCTGCTTCGCTTCAACAAGTGACAAAACTGAAGCAAGTACAAAGACTTTTTGTGCAAGAAAAACAATTTTGCCTGCAGAGGTGCTCTCCATGCTGACTGAACTATAATTGACTTCTAATTAGTACCAGACAGTGAAGGAAAATAATAAGTGTTTGAAAATAAATTATAATCTCCACATTACTTACAAAGGTAAATTAATGAATTATGCTATTCTGAGAATATCGCAAACACAAGATGGATTATTAGAAATAAAATTAAAAGCAATCCTAGATCACACTGAAAGTTAAAATTCAAATGTACATAATAGTGCACTGAAACATGTTTACTGTGTCCCACTTTGGCACCAAGCTGCTTCAAAATATATTTGCAACTACACAGAGAACATATTTTGTCTTATTAACTATTGAAATAGGACTAAAGTTACAAAAAACTTATTGTTTAACAAATACAAATTATTCTCAGTGTAATGATAAAGGCAGCCTGAAGTATGCTTAGGTCCGTGAGCTACTTCTTACTGTAGGTTATTTTAATACTGCAATTAGTTTTTTGTTATTATAAACACAAAACAGTAATTCTGCGGCTTTCACAAGTGCTTGCAAGTTAACTATAAACTTTAAAGTTTTTACTTTACGGGAAACAAATAATCCAATGCCTGATTTTAAAAAAAATTAGAATTGAACTTCTTTCTTTCTAAAATCCATAATTTTGGCTGCATAGAATGCTGTATTATCAACATAAATTTAATTTGTGCTGTGGCTCAACTAGCTCAAAATTTAGAGGTTTCATGTTTGCAGAATCAAATTATAAAATTTTTGCTCACTATTAATTCTGGCTGGGAATAATATTTTGATACTGCACATGGTCAATTTATTTTGTGCATTTACATACAAATATACTATTATTATAACATGAGTGGATACACTCTTACGACTTACGAGGTAATAGCTGTGCACAGCATGTGTTGCAATGCCCCGTTTTAGTTTTTTCACAAAATTTTTTGGGTATTTGGTTACAGCCCCTATACCCCATTTTGCCCTCTACCCATTCCTCTCCAAAAAATAAAAATATTTTGGCAGAAGCCTTTGCGAGAGCATGCACAACTAACCAAAGTTGATTTTTTTTTAAACTTAATTTTCAGGTACTTCATTCTAACCCTCTACCCCATTTTGAAGTTGGAGGTGGAATGGCTATTACCAACACAATTTTTTTTGTTGGAACCCTTCGAGGGCACACTCACAACAACTCACCAAAGTTTCATTGTGATTGGATGAATGGTAAAGGAACACAGAAAATACAAACAAAAATACATACATAAACAATATTAATTTTTATACGAGCAGTTACAAAATGTTAGTTCGTGTTTTTTAACACTCTTACAGGTTAAGTTTAAGAAAGTTGCTGATTAGTGGGTGCATGCGAACATCAGAGGGGAAGCATTCTGAAATTGACATGTTTTTGCATCCAATTTAAGTTTGGGGTCTCACCTACATGATTGGATAAAGCAGCGTTAGATGTGGCAATTTCTCGTACAAAGAAATCTAAGCTCAAAAATTACGAAAATGTATCATTTGTATGTCAAAACTACGGAATTTTATCGAGGATATATACAGAAACTATGTGACAAAAAATATTGAAAACGACTGAGTAGTTTTCGATATATATTTGGCCAACTACACTCTGTGTGCCGGTGTGGTCGAGGGACAGCAGAGAACGAGCGACGATGAAGAGAAACAGGGAGAAAATGAGAAACCATTGAATGCTTCCATGACAGACATCCTCAATGCTTGGGAAGTATATGCATTTGTGCTATGGTGATAGGATGCAAGATTCTCTTTGTTTAATCACGCAGTTTAATATCATGATATAACCTGCTGAAATATTGAGATGGCAGACCAAGCCTTATTTCTACTTAGAAGAGGTTAGAAATATGGGAGATATGCTTGCTTACTGGTCACACGTTGACCAGCGCACTGGCCTGTTATGTGACCGAGCCAATGAAAATGCAAATAAATGCTACCCTGCTTGGGGTTTGTACATTTTTTTGCCTAACAGGAGGCACAGTATATGAGTACCACCTTTTTGTGCCATTATTTTATTTCTATGATGCCTACCTATTAATTTGGACGGTTTTTTTGCAATGGTGAAAAAGGATTCTGAAGTGGAAAACTTTTCCCATTCTTAATACTCTAGTTATTAACATGCTCCAGATTACTATTTCACCGGATTCCAACTGCCGGCACTAGATCCTTGCTGCAATTTCATCCCTCCCTTTCTGACATAATACCACTGTACGTTTAGAAGGATATGGAAGGGAAGGAAGTCTAGGCTGGATGCTATCACTACTATTGGTAAACAAACCACCACTGATGTTCAAATAACTTCCCATTATAGATGATGAACAAGGTTGTGAATATTATGCTGAGGCATAAAATTACGTGAACAATAATAATAATAATAACCTCATATATTTTGCTAAAGTGTAAATTTATGTGTCTAATAAATGTACGTCATTTTACGCAACATTGAGACATCCTTTAGAACTTCAGGCTACTTACAAGGATAACACAAGAGTATAACTACAGAAGGGTAAATTACATTTAAGAAATAAAAAAAATTCAGAATTAAAACAATGACCCAATGTCAAAAAAATAAATTTCCCTAATTAACCAGAAGGAATAAACTAAGTAAAGACAAAAACCTGCATCTCTGTGTCATACAGTTTTAGAAAACATGAACCCAAATATATATTAAGCCATACACAATACAATAGACTATTAATAAGATATGCAAGGCTAATGCAAATGCAGACATTTTCCAATCAGCATAAGAATACAATACACAGGTATTATCAGCTGATCAACTGAAGTATAGATACCGTCACAACCTTTAACATTCAAGGTTTCAAGATCAAAGAGTAATTAAAATTGAATATATCGAGCTTAAATCATAACAAATAGCCTACCTCTGCAAAATTCAACAATATTATTTGCCCAGGCTGATTGAAAGTAAATCTTCCAATATTATTAACCACAAAAGTTTATATGTAAAGATTTACTTCTGTAAAATACAAACTACAGTTATGAATACTCCCAATAATTTGGCCATAATAAACAAACTCCAGACATGAACAAGAAATGTGATACAATGTCAAAACTATCATATTATAAATGTAAACCACAATTGTGTTAAAATTTCAAGAACTAAATTTACTATGTAAAAAAGCCTTCTGCAAAATAATTACAGTTCCCTCTGCACAATAGTTCCAATTACATAACTCATGCATTCCAATCTTAATTACAACACTCTTAACTTACAAATTTACTTACAATTAATATCCCTCTCAAGTCAATTTAAATTGGGGAACCACAAAATTTAACTTTCTTGATGATTGACTGCGGGTCTGTATCCGGGACTTGCAGCGGCATGCATAAGAAAAATAGTCAGCAACATACTCGTAAATCTTCATTACACAAATAGCCATAGTTCGGGAACTGCTCAAACCTTGTAACCAACTTGGTGTGCAAAACAACTGTCAGACATATGAACTTGTTTGACTGCAGACCATGCCCTCCAGTTCTTTTCAATGCAAAAAAAACAACAATATTTACCACAAACCTTTTCAAACCATAAACTCAGGACCCAAACTAATGCAATTAATGTACAATACAGCATAACCATGCTGCTACAATTCAGTCTATAGCATCCGGCATTAACGCACATTTGAATTCCCAACTTTACCAACACGCCTCAGTTAAATTTTCTGCTATACACGCAGAACAGTTACCATGGCACATAAAAACAAAGCAAAAGTTAACGTCTTAAACACATAATCCTCAACCGGCGATGCCAATACATCACCACACTACCGAGCATGTTAACGAAAGATGTGAATGTGCAGCTTGCCATTTTCCTGAGAGCAATCAGTTTTCCAATGACCTGATGAAACAAAACTAATTTCCTTGCAAGGAGCAAATGAACATGCCTCTGTGCCATAACAATTACTATGTAACATGATAAATTATCGGTATGCTACACACGCGATGAACATATTAGACTAACGTAATATGCCAGCAACATAGCTGACAGCCAGACTTACTCCACTCGGTCAAGGTTACATTACCCGCTTACACCAAACATTCACTCTCACTCTCTCTAGTCTACTGTATTTATAAGACATGCACCAACTGCCCAGCTGGCTGCCCAGCGCAGGTGCAACAACCTACTCTTCACTTTACATGCATGCCAGCACACTCCTCCTACTTCACACTACCCACCTCACCATCCGACAAGCAAGTACATACCCATAACACAAACCTTCTATGATGCCACCAGAATATTAAGTAGAATAATTATAGTAAAAGTCATGTGATAAACTCAAACCCAACTAGGGTTGTCACAGTAACTTGTGTTAAATGCTTGAAGATACAGTAATTTAAGTTAGTAAGCACTTATGTACATTGTAACAGCTATCTTAAACACATTTGCTTGCACAATGTTTGTGACAAAACATTAAATTTTGGCAAGACATTCATATTTAAGGAATTAGGCTGTCTTTTATTTGTGTGACATTCCACCATGTGTCAGAATATGTAAATATTAACATGCAATGTTTAGATCTGCTGTGAGTATGGACTGCTTACTTCATAAATAAAAATAAACCCATAATCAGTATTACGGAAAGATCCATTAAAAAAAATAACAAGCATAATATGCAACACATTATAGTCATAATAAGAACAATGTGGTTTTTATTTTGGTAGAACAGGTCAAAATTAATAGTACGTGAAAACATGCACTGATCCAGTAGAATATGTGCAGTGAACTAAGAAAAAAATAGTTTTAAGTTAAGATGTATAAACACTTTTGCTCTCTAATTAAATCTATTGTGTAGAGTAAAACATGCATTATTTTTCCATTTAAAATATTTATGACAACTTACTTTGTCTTTGTTGTATTTACGCATCATCTCAAGTGTAATGCGAGTGATAGCAGGCTGGAAGTAGGTTTGCTCCGCATCTACCATAATGCGTACATCTAATGCTGCTGCCATCTATAAACAAATAAAATTAGTATTTATATCACAGATTACTTGTTAGGTCTATCAATGATATGTAAACCATGGCATGTAACCATGAGGGAAACTTAAATTTCCAATAATTCATTACATCTGTTATTTTTGCTTAAATACTTAGAACAGGTTAAGCACTTTCAAAGAGTCATGTCAAGAATAAGAATAAAAAAATATATGTTTTATTGTAGCCTAAAATGTTAACCTTTAAGTAAGTAATGTATTTAAACCTAAAAAATTGATGTACAAAAATACAGGCTAAACCTACAAAATACCATGATGTACTTTAAAATAATGATAAACCACATTGTGGGCTTCACAAAATTGTTCACTAGGTTACCAACTGTGCCGTATGAAATACGACACTACTTAATTAATATACATATTACATTTTTTTATTTATGTTTCCTAAATTCAGGCAAATTATAATTTTTTTGTGTTGTTATTAACTTGTTTAATATTAAATTAACAATAATAGGTGTACTTAAGTAATTTTAATTTTGTTAATGATATTTCAGAATGTTCACTTTCAATTACAGCTATTCTTTCTTGTTACAATAGTTTGAGCCGACACTAGTCGCGCTACAGTGTTTTTTTTAGGAAGACAGTAATCGCTGAGCTTTACATTCCTCTGTTAGTTGTTCTGTCATACCTCCGTCTTCGTGCCACGTGCTGCTGTCGTTGCAGTGCGTGATTTATGTGTTTCACCGCGTGATTTCGATGTAGTTTAGCGATTCTGATCACGTGATTATCGCATGCTACTGTGCTTCAATGCGCACTTTGCCGATGTTGGTACTGTTGCTAACCATTTTCGATGCTCTTTTGTTCAACGTTTCTGCAGCTTCTTACGTTGCGTTTCTTAAGACTTTGCCGTCAACCACTGTATCGTCAAGATGAGTGTGTTTGGTGTTCCTGCCTTTATGGCAGATCTTGGCACTTAAAGTGGCTATAACTTACTTTTCATAATGTAGCAAAATTTACATTTTGACATAGTAGAAAAACTGTAGTGCTACATTTTTAAAAACATTTTATCGTGGTTGTTTCATCTATTATTTAGTCGAGTGATTATCTTCGCCCTCGTCTGGTGAGTAATTTTCCTACGAGAGGTTTTGTGTTTTATTTAAATTTTTATCTTCTATAATATTTTGATAATTTCTGTGTAGTGAGGGTTCGCGTCCAGGCCGATTCTCAACCCGGCGTATTTTCGTCTTGGAGTATTCACGTCCCTGCAGATTCGCGTCTTGGACGATTCGCATCTTGGCCTATTCAAATGCTGGACTATTGACGAGCTGATCTGTAGTCTCTACTACAGACATCCAGTCTTTCTGGCCTATTCTGGGGCATTTTCTTTGCCTTTTCGTCTTCTTTGTTTTGCCGCTGTAACTGGGAAACATGAAGCTACCCCAGCGTGCTGCACTCTTCTACTGCAAGACTTTGAACAGATAAGCCGCAGCTAAATTTGTATATTTTAATCCATAAATTAACAGCTGTCACACTTACCTTTTTACGTAATATTTTGTATGATTTTAAGTAATTAATTTGAATTTAATAACAATTTAAAATTTTCTAAGGCCTAAAGAATGCATCCAATTTACACGTAATTTTGTTTTTATTAATTTATTATGCCGTTGATTCGAATGTACGTTATTTATTTAGCCTATAGAATGGGCATTTAATGTTTCTATAATTTTATTGTGAATTTAAGAAAAATAATAATTGTATAATCATTTCACTATTTTCATTTAACTGTGCCTGCAAGATTTGGGCTTTTTATAATTTCAGTACTAATGGACTATTCATCGATGTGAATCATGTTGTGAATTTTATTAAAAAAAAAAAAAAATGAAATCAAAATATCTAATATTCCAGTAAAAATTAAATAATCCTTTTGAGCAACCACAAATTTCAGAGTTCTCATTTAATATATTTTCATATTTTCCTCTGGTGTACATTGTTTGTCATGGCCATAGAGCCTATTTATTTATTTAAATAATAATTTTTCTTTGCCCGTAGCGTATGGTAGCCCAGCATTTATTTAATTGTGCATTGCTTCCACTTTGATATTGTTTGTTGACAACAGCTTCCTCTCGTTTTTGTGTGTTTGTTAATGTGCCACCTTCTGTTTTCTTCTATGTTTTTATTGATGGGCATTTTTGTGTTTATTTGCCAGGGACTGTTGTTTTGCTTTATGATTAATGGCTATTTTAAATAATTCATTAACCTACCATACGCACACGGCCCAAACTGGTAGCAGTTAGTGTGGTTGATTCACGTTCCGTTAGCAATGAGATTTAATTTGAAGTCACTGTATTTTTCGACGAGTCACATTTTGTGTGGTTTGCTCTTTCAGTTAATTTTTTGTTGTTTGATAATGCAATTCTTAGTAATTTTTAAAAATATTTTGTAACAATTTTACTATTAAATATATTATTAATCTTTATATAATAATGATAAATAATACAATGTTTGTATATTTTGTGTATGTAAGCGTGACAGAACTTAAAAATATAAAGTATTAAATTCTAAGTTAAAGTTTTACGTTTATTTATATGTGTAATTCTTGCGACGTACTTTGGCTTTTCCTTTGACCTTTAAATCAGGTGGTAGTGTGACGTCGTGTAGTGTGACCTTGCACATCGGTATTTAAAGTCGTTATTTTTTTCCATTTGTATTGAGAAGTTTGCGGATATTTATTCCAATTTCTTTATTTCTAAAATCTTCATTTATATGCATTTCTTTTCTTTGGTGTGTTTAATGTGTTATTTTGAATCATCTTTTCAGTAGTCTATTTCATTACTTCTTAAATAACCTGCCCGACGACTTAATTTCTGTCTCGTTTTTCGATGCACTTTAATATAATATGTTTGACTCTATCACGACTGGTTTCCATTTTAAATATTTCAGAAAAGAATATTGGTTTGTTTAGTTCTTTCCGTTAACGTACATGTAACTGACTTTTCTGCCGCTAGATGGTGTACGTATCGTCTTCTGTCTTCTTTTTCCAAAGTTTCACGGCCGCCATGTTGTGGTCGCATAGTAGCCAACTTCGTACTAGCATATTTCAGTATGGTAGCATTGTTTGTTTACTTTTTACGTTCGGCATGCGTTTAATTTAGTTTAGCGTTTTCATATTTCGTATAATGGATTCGGTATTTAACTTTATTAGAGTTCGAGTGTTTAAAATTATATTTGTGTGTGTTTAGGTACGTTCAGGCAAGATGTTATTTATTTTAATTTTATTTTATGACTCGTGACTCATTTGCATATTATGTAAGTTTATTTTAATAACAATATTTTGATGTTTTTTTATATTGTGTGTAATATTTGGGTATGTGCCTATTACTTGTTTCGTACTGCAGTGCATTACAATTTCTTTCTGCAGATTTTGGCTGTTTGTGTTTGTGCATTCTAGTCTATTTGAGGCTTATTCTATACATATATATTTGAACTTCTGTTTTGCTATTTGTGTATTCATACTTTGTGTTTATTTGGCTAAGAATTATTTCATGTTTGGTGCAGTAACTAACCTAGTGTGTTTATATTTTCATCGGTGCAAATTCGTATTTTCCTTCTCAAGGACTTATGTTGGTAAATTAGAATCTTATTTTTAGCCCTCTATTAGGCCTAACTACGTATACATTTCAGAACTCATGTTTTTTTTAAACATTTGACAATTTTCATATGTTTTGAGAGTGTGGTACTTGGTCTACATTCAATTTAGAATATTTCTTTATTTGATTATATTTGTAATATTTCAGTGTTTTGTGTTACCTAACACATTTAAATCCTATTTGTCTATTTTTTGTTGTTGTCAGTTTAGGGTCATTTGAGTTGTTTTAATAGTTTTGACCTTGCTTAGTTTTCAATGGTTTCCTGTTTTAGTGTTTAATGTGATGGTTTTAATTTGATTCTTTATTCCTGGGTTTCTTTCAAAAGCATAGATACTTGTTGTTTTGTTTTTGTGGACAGTTCTGGTGCTTCATGGTGCTTCTTGGGTGGATTGGTTGGTTGCACTGATCTACCTGGAGTAGCTGCTTTTTTCCCCAGTGTGAACCCTGCAGTGGCACACTGTTTCAGCTGCCTCTCGTGGTATTGGTGTAGCTGGCTTCCTGCTCGGTTGCTGCTATGTGGTACCAGGGTTTGTCGTCTCTTTAAGGTAGTGTTCTACCTTTGGTTTTTTCTGAGTAATTTTGACAAAATTTTAGCATCATATTTTGTTTTCTTTGATACACTTAGTTTATTTACTGTTGTTTTGAAAGCAATATTTCTTTACACAAATTTAATTTACATTTTATGTGTACACTTAAAACTTAATTAATTATTTGCAGTTCAATTAAACTTTATTTTCCATTTTTATGTGTAATCTCTGGTAACTTTAATTTGTTTTATTCATGAAGTAAAATTTATTAATTACTGATTTTCTTTATTTATACTAAAATTTTGGCAATTTCATTTAAATTTTGTATCTTCTTGTTTATAGGTTTTGGCTTCACGTTTTGGTACTTCAGTACTCGTGTTTTCACATTTGTTGTGAGCACGTTTTGTGTGGTTGTGGTATGGGACGCAGTCACTTCGTGTTGTCTTCTCCTTGAGACATGATAGACATTGTTATTGGTTTTGGTCTTCTGTAAAAAATATATATTTTTATTGTTGGTCACATTTTTTTTCTGTCGCTGTTCTTCTCTTTTTAGTGTGGTTCACTTTTGGAATGATTTTGGTATGGGACTCTGTCGTTTCATTTAGTGACCATGCGTTGTGGCAACTTAACCTCTTCGCTGTTTATTTATTTGATTTTTACTATTTCTTTTGGTCTTGTTGGTTGCCAGTAAATTTTGGTTGTCTTGTTTTGTGGGTTTTCAGTTCTTTTCAGTGTGGAACTTGTGTAGTGGTGTTCTTTTTTATTGTTTGTGGACTGATCACATGTCAGCAGCACTGAACACACCTTTTGGCTAGCCTAGCTAGTGACAGTCAGGACTTTTTGCTGTTTTATAAGGCCTAACGGATGCATCCAATTTACATGTAATTTTGTTTTTATTAATTTATTACGTCAATGATTCGGATATACGTTATTTATTTAGCCTATATGATGGGCATTTATTGTTTCTATATTTTTATTGTGAATTTAAGATAAATAATAATTGTATAATCAATTCACTATTTTCATTTAACTGTGCCTGCAAGATTTGGGCATTTTATGATTTCAGTACAATTTCAGTACTAACGGACTATTCACCGATGTCAATAATGTTGTGAATTTTATTTTTAAAAAAATGAAAGCAAAATGTTTAATATTGCAGGAAAAATTAAATAATCCTTTTGAGCAACCACAAATTTCAGAGTTCTCATTTAATATATTTTCATATTTTCCTCTGGTGTACATTGTTTGCCTTGGCGAGAGAGCCTATTTATTTATTTAAATAATAATTTTTCTTTGCCCGTTGCGTATGGTAGCTCAGCATTTATTTAATCGTGCATTGCTTCCACTTTGATATTGATTGTTTACAACAGCTTCCTCTGGTTTTTGTGTGTTTGTTAATGTGCCACCTTCTGTTTTCTTCTATGTTTTTATTGGTGGGCATTTTCTGTGTTTATTTGCCAGTGACTGTTGTTTTGCTTTACGTTTAATGGCTATTTTCAATAATTCATTAACCTACCATATGCACACGGCGCACAACAGAGAGCAGGCATGTGTAGTTTCAGCAGTAAGTGGCCAATGTATCAAATGTACGATCACAATTAAAATGTGTAATATATTAACAATATTAAAGTTCAAAGCCTTTGAATCACAAATTAGGGTAGGTTTACCCTACAAGTGCATAATTATTAATTCAAAACCTTTGGGACCAGCAGTGTTTGAATTTTAGAATTTGTTGGATTTTGGAATTGATAAAATGTTAGATTATGTATGGTGTATAGATGATTTCTGGCAGTAAAACACATTTTATTGGTACCAATATAACTATGGTATAGATAAATACCTGCAAAATTCACTGGAATTCAGTCTGCTGTACATAACTATAAACATCCATGTACCAAATGCACATATTTCCCACAGCTAACACTATCGAACATGGGGTACATGACACAGGGTAACTGTCAGGATAGGTAACTGGGCAGCAGTGAACCTGATGGCTTTTCTGGAGTGAGTCACCAATTCTCGTGCACGCACACACAGTTGACAGTGTTATATGTATCGGTGTAAAGGAAAAAACGCATTGTTAGCAAGTCTAGTTTCTGTGATTTGTGCACATATTATCTTTCAGTTTATTATAAATTTACACTTCTTAGAATTTTTGATTCTTTACCTTGGATGAAAAAGGGAAATTACTAAAAGAAGAAAAATAATAAAAAAACTACAGTACATGGCAGGCTTTTTTTTAAACATGACGGAACTTAAGGAGTGCAGGGTTAGACAAAAAAAAAGACATGCCCAGATGTCAGCAGTACTTATCATCAGCAGAGTGTGCAGCAATGTTAAAAAAAAATTGTTATTAAATGCGGCACAAGTGATAATGTTCAGAAGGATTACAATGTTGTTTTTGAACTAACTGTTTCAGAGCTCATACAAATAAATTGTGCTACTGTTTAGAAGAGCACAAGAATGGGATAAATCTGTAAGTCAAAATTACCAACACATTCTGTACAATTTACACATTATAGCTATGAAAAGGACTTTAAACTTTGTACTGCAAATATAGTTAGAAGTTTGTAAAGATTTTAATAAAAATATTGTAGTCAATTTAATTAATATTAGCTCTTCATAAAAACATTAGCAATCAAAGCAACTGAAATACATGGACAATTATTAAAATAACTTGGAAAAACAACATTGTATTAAGCATTATCTGTGTTGTTAAATGGATACTTTCTTTTACCTATAAAAGGGGTAAATAGCAAAGTTTGGAAAGTAAAAAAAATTCCTTAAAATTTACAGCATCAAGTTACATAAAGTTCAACTTACATAAATTCACAGTAACGTATTTTCACCAAGATGAACTGACGTGACAAAGTGCGGGATGAGGTAGTAGCCGATAATAAAACAGCTTGTGCAGCACACATGTGACAGTCATCTTGTCTCTCCTACAGTCTCTTTCTCAATGTTTCATTGATCAAAGCAGATGTAGACAGCAGTAACGCTTCTTATCTCGCCTATAGCGGAAATGTTGGGGTCAACCTAGAGGGAAGAGGGAGGGGAGGTTAGCCTACTACATAGAAGCG
This sequence comes from Medauroidea extradentata, assembly GCA_003012365.1. Lineage (NCBI taxonomy): Eukaryota > Metazoa > Arthropoda > Insecta > Phasmatodea > Phasmatidae > Medauroidea > Medauroidea extradentata. The sequence goes on from PNEQ01059767.1 coordinate 135,482, forward strand.
GGTTAGAGAGGACATTGGTGGTGACAAATAACAGATTTACATAATTCTTGCCCTAGGCAAAGGAAAACCCAGATTTGTCTCTGCATAGGGTTTACGACCACAGTACTGTTACATGCTGTGTGTGAGGGTCGGGTGGTTGGAAGCTGTGTTGCCACACCGTGTGGACTGGCCCATGATTCAAGAGCCGGCCGGCTACGTAATGGAAGTCACGCCAAAACTACGTCATAGATACCTATCCCAACTGCACTTTTACCCTACGAGGCGGCCTATGATACTCAAGTCACGTCCGAAACATGAAGAAATGTCTATTTTCAGACCCCTGTAATGCGGTTATTCCCCTCAGTTTTCGCCGAATATACATATAAGGGCTGAATAGACAAATTGGAGGAGAGTTCGATATTGGTCATGAGACTTGTGAAAACATGTTGGTGACGTCAAAGGCTACCGTTAAGCGGTAGGCGGCTACCTTCGGAGCAGTGTTCGATGAACCAAGAGGACTGCTGTGGCGGGCTGACGGGCGAAGAGGAGGTGCGTAACGGGGGTCGAATCGAAGATCTCAAGAGTGAAAACTGCGATGTACTCGGGGTGTTGCGCAGCACACGACGATTCATCACCACTGCAGACTATTAAGGCTGTACACTGTCACTATTTAAGAGACTAATGATTGGATATATGACTGGATTTTTTTGTGATTTGTATTGTTTAATTCATTGACGGTAGACATTTCCTTGTGCTTCAATTGTCAAAGTTAATTAACGTGTCTGTGACACAGGAATAATTGTGTGCATAACTAATTGTGTTGTGAAAGTTATAGTTGATTGCTGTTTTGTGTTTTTGTAAGCTTTGTGAGGTAGGAAATCAAAAACTTAATTCAACTCTTTTATTTCTTATTGTAAGACATCTATCGCAAAAGAACTCATGGGAATTGCCCAAACATAAAGTTTTTGTCTAAACTTATAACACTGGTGTCAAAAGTGGGATAGAGGCATACATTAATTTAATAATTAAGTCTGTAAATTAAATCATTGCTCATAATTGCTGCTTAATTAAATTGAACCACTTTATACATTTTAAATTTAATTTTCAATTGTAAATGTGAATGATAACAAGAAGAATGTCAGCTGAAATAGAAGCACTAAAATCTCTCATTGAGGGAATGAGTGACCAGTTAAGTGGCCAAATGAATTCAGTCAAAGACAGTGTAAATGAAAATGTAGATAAGAAAATTGATAGTGTAAATGAAAATGTAGATACGAAAATTGATAATGTAAATAAGCAGGTAGAGAATGTTAGTAATCTTATAGACAATGTAAGTGAAAAAGTAGACAAGGTGAACGTAGTGTTGGACAGAAAAATAGACGATTTGAAAGAGTTTGTGTACTACAATATAGAAAAACATAAACGAAAAGGTGGAGCAGCAAAAAATTGATCTAAGGAAGGAGTGGCAAGACTTTCCTCAGCCATGGTGGCCACCCACTGCAACCAAAAAAATTCCCTGATTTTTCCCTGATTTCCCTGATTAAAATTTCAAAATTTCCCTGATATTTATAATTACAAAAACATATACTTTTGGCGATGTAATAAAATACTTTGTACTGCAGTTACTCACATGTTGGTACCCTGCTGTATTTTCTTCTTTATATGTATACATATCACTGAAGTCCATTAAAACATTATACACTAAAAATGTCACTACATAAGAGTGCTCATTTCTCACACAATGTTTTGTTCCTTCTCTCTTAACAATCAATAAAAATTTGCAAACACACACACACTAGCAGATTCTTGTTACAAATTGCAGCAATTACACTAACACCACACACTACAGTTTTAATTCATGATAATGAAGCTCATCTGGTGTTTTGAGTTCCTCGTCTATCAGTTCAACTTCCTTTCTTGCCTCCTCAATAATTTTTTGTTTTTTGGCAGCAAGTTCTTTTGCAGCGATTGCTGCCCTCTTCTTTGCCATTTCACTTTCGCTCTTCAATTCACAATCCTCCTTTTGTCGAGCCATTGCTTCCTTATACCGTGCATGTGAATTATGAGCAGCATGTATTATGTCTTTGGAAATATTGGACACAAAACTGTCTAAGCCACTAGATGCAACAATTCCATCATACACTTGCCGTTGAGCTATTAGGGATTCCTCTTTAAGATTCTCCACTAAACATTCGCGGTTGACAGAAAAACCTCGCTCTACGTTAGCGTTTCCATGAGATAAAATTAATATAAGTTTTACAAAAGAAAACAATTCTTAGAAATCCTACACCATGAGTAACTGTCTCGCCCAGAAGCTGTCAAGTCTATCATCTTTCACAGAAAATTTTTTTGATGCATCCTGAACATCGTCTTTTTCACACAGTGACCTGAACTGACACTCAATTTTGTCTGCCTTGAGACCAGGTATCAGGTTTTTGTCAACAAGTATGTTAAGTGTCTGTCTAAGACGCTTTTTTTGCACAGTTGGCCGTGACACAACTGCAGGATCCAAACACGAAATGCCTTCGGTAAGAGGATATTTTAGTGGTGAGCGTTCAAACATTTTTTCACACAGCTTTTGTAAACTGCTTCTACATTCATTTTTGAACTGCAAAATTTCTAGTTGTGAAATATCCCTAGTTTTCTGCAGGGCATTCCTTGTAGCATAACCTATGTCTGTGTGT
>PNEQ01059769.1:0-41753 GCA_003012365.1 Medauroidea extradentata
TATGTTTATATTTATTTATTTAAAACTTCATGACAAAATTTTTTTACGCTACAATAACCCCTCTTCATTTAACTACAAATATTGCAAAAACTTAAAAGTCTTAACTTTGAGGAAAATTACTGTAATAACTAATAATATGTTAGATTTAATGTTAAACATCTTTTTTGCATTGAATTTTTAGTAACAAGTATTTTTAAGTGACACATTTGCACAAAAATTCTATCGACTACTATATTTTTCAATTTAAAATTAAAAAACATTTATAAGGAGTAAAAAAACCAGCCATTTTATTCTTTGTGAAGAAAGTACATGTCTTTACAATCATTTTGAACATCAGAAACTTTGGGTTCCATCTTGCCCACACTTTGAAAATCAAGATTTTCTAAACATCCATTTTCCACATAAAAAAATCAATACTCAAATGCTTAATATATATTTTTTTTTTTGTAATTTGTAGTATATCTTAAGAAATGGGGTATTTTTTTCTGAAATCCTTATAGTTTCCTTGACATTTGTGAATAATTTCAAAGACATCTTATTATTAATAGTGGAGAAACAAATAAAATGTGAGTACATGTGACTTACATTGAGTCCCTCGTGAGAAATTGAAAATGCAGATATCATCAAATTTCAAAAATCTGTAAAATGTTAACTATTAGAGATACAATTGAAATATTTCAGGGGGTTTCTGTTAACAATAAAGGGAGTTAATAGAAAAAGTTTCATTAAAATTCGAGGTGGTGGGTGTCAAAATCCTACTTTTTGCTTTGATTTGGTAACTATTACCTGGATACCACACATTGCCATAAACAGCTACAATCCATGATCCCATGTCAATACAGTGAAATCTCAGTATAAAGTACTTCAGTTTAAAGTACTTTTCATTATTAATTACATTTGCTGAAACCTCTACAGAAAATTTTCCATTAAATAACTATTCAGTTTAAAGTATTTTCAGTATTAAGTGTAAAATTTTAAGTTCCCTTCATGTACTTTGTAATGAGATTTCACTGTATTTGATAATTCCTCTGGGTGGTCCTGGAGGGTGCTGCTGGTCACATATATTTTTGCACCATGTATTGTACCTGAGAGAATGTGTTAAGGATAATGAAATGTCATAGTTTCACACAGGTACCCAGGTGTGACCCAGTTATTAATCTGTACTACAATTATTAATTTACATATCAAAGGATACAGTCAGATGAAGCCTGCAGCATTTCAACAACTCCATTGCCAATTTTGAAATGCTCGCACATTTGGTCACATGCAAAACAAGACAGAGTCCTTGGATATATTCTGTTCTCGTTTTTCCTCGATGCTATCTGATGCACTTTCATGGTACCTTTCATGACAGGCAAGGTGTATGGCAGCAAAATCTTTTGAACTTCAACTATATCTTTAGTTTCCACAATATACAATTGTATGTTACTGTCAATGGAAACATGTTTTACAAATTTTTCAGCAGATACAATATTGGTTCCTCTGTTAGCTATGTTATCTGCATGCCGTTTAAGTGCACCTTCCACGCTATCCATGGGTCCTTTGCCATGGCCTGCTGCAGTAAAATTCCATGTTACAAATTCCATTTTGGGGCACCATTCTGGTATCAATTTTGTAAGCAAAGTGAAGTTCGTGCAGTTTTTGTACTGAATAATTGGACCATCAGAATAAAAATGAATGGTATTTATTCTGCTTCCAAGGTTGTCCAATATAGGCTTTAAGGCCAGTATTCCTAAACATTTGTATAAGGGTTTAGGTGCAGCATATGTCATACCTAGGCCTTATCGGTATTCCTAGACGTTTGTCTAAGGGTTTAGGTTCAGGACATTGCTTATTCAGGACTGATCTGTGACTTTTACTTGTCCTAATATAATTACGCATGTGCAGTACACTTAGCCCATTTACCTTGGCTTAGCCCTACAGACGGCTACACACGTTACAACGTATTTTACCACTTGCTGGACGAATATAGTTTTTAATAATAAAAGAGGATAGAAAAACGTTCAAATCATACAGAAAATGAAACTTTGTGGCAGCAGGAATACTAAATAATAACCCACTAGTATTTTAAAAGCCCAAATAATCGAAAATCAACAAATTTGTGGTTTTAAAAGCATTACAGTATACGTATATTTTTTTTTGGATATCGTTAAGAAAATTATTGAATAGCTCAGGCGTGAAGGTGTCGGCCTGGTAATAATTTTATTTAGGTTCAAATCCCGGTCACTCAATTTTTTTTACTTTTTTATATATTATGTATTACAATAAGGTAAAAATGAAATTAATGTTCATTTCCATAAATATAGTTTCTAAGCATTAAACTGACTCAAAAATATAGAAATAAGATAAATGTATAATGAACCATTAATGAATAGAATTTTTTTTTCCCCTGTAAATTGTAGTCAACAAGTAGGAATACCACATCTAGTGTACGGAATAGAATTACTTGACTTTTTTTGTTTTTTAAAAGCTTACAAATAGAATTAATAAAGGACGTACAATCATTAGGCACCTTTTGTAAACTGGCCTACTTAGAAAATATGCAATTACAATTGTTACAAACTGTTATATACAGTTGATTTAAACACATTTTTGTAAGATACGATACGTTTAACTAACATTGAGAAGTTCTGACTATGTTTTTATTTACAAACATTCCAATATTTTTAAAATTAATTTCCAAAATAAAATTTTTACAGGTACAATAAAACGAATGTCGTTTATATTTTTTTCCTAACTAACTCGTATTTAATCTGCGTTACGTAATGTTAAATAAAAGTTTCAGAAATAATTAAATGTGTTCACGATATATTCACCTACGAAAAAATAATCTGTAACGGGATGTTTCCAAAACAGCTAGCATGCTATAAATAATTTGTAAAAATATCTCCATTCTCGTGCCATTGTAATTAAAAATTTAGTTAAATATATGAAAAATAATACAGATTCGTATAAGTCTAATTCAAAAAATTGTTTGTACGACAGAATATCTGCTCGCTGGTTCTGTGATTTGTACACAGAGACGATATGACATTTAATAGGAGTGCCAATGCTGCTCTTAAATTAATAGTTTTTTTGGTATTTTGTAAGGAAAATCTCAAGGTAAGTGATCACATTTAAAAATTGCAGTTTTATTTTTAGAGTAAACACACTTGTACACTAATTTGCAAATGATATGTGCATATATCGAGAAAGTACAAGCTTAACTAATAAGACTACTTTCCTTAATTTGGTACAAATAAACAAAAAAAATTCAATTGATCATGTAGATGTAAACATTAGAAACTATTTCTTTGTTTCTTCATGTGATTCTATCTTCTAACATAGTGAACCTACAACAATCGGAACTAATTAAACAAAAGTTTGAAAAATCAAGTTTTTAATTTTACATTTTCTTAGAGTCTGCGTAGTTGTTATAGAAGAAAAAAAATAAATTCATGACATGAAATCTTGGGAAATAGAGTATGTTCAGTATTATAAACGTTGAATCGTCAAATTACATTTAATACACAATTTCCGTGTTAGTTATGCGAGATAATTTCTTTATTTTAATGAGTCTATAGCTTATGAAATATTATATATCGAAAATATGTCCTCAAAATTTTCTGCGAAGTGAATTATAGTGGTTTTAATATTAACCAGAAAATAACTGCAAAATGTAATTTGTTAAAATGTAAAGCAAAATAACAAGTGCTGAAACAATTAAAGACCAAATAGCCTATTTTATCAAAATAATAAAAATTATATAGTCAATTTTAAACTATTACCCATTTCACATAATCATTTAAATTACATTTTCAACTTACCTTATCATAAATTTCTCCACGCGGTACTAAGAAAAAATTTTCTGAATCATCCTGTGTTAAAATTTGAAAATAATATATTAAAAATACGTTAATATCAAACATATGTACCGAGTTTGGTGATTTCCAGATGCGTGGTTAGTGTAGATAACTCATGTGATCAAGAAAACTTAGATACATACTCACATTACCAGCGTTTTGATAGGCTAATATAAACGTCTCTATTAAAAAAATTAGTTTTGTTTGTCCCATGAAGAAAAAACATTTTAAATGACCGCCATTATAAAAATATTACCTAATTACATATGTCTAATCAACTTTGTCTACTGTACTACATTTTTATCAAGTTTGCTTACATTAGCTCCATATGTTCGATTTTTTAATGTAGAGGAGAAATTGAGAAACACACAAACGGACAATGGAAAGTAGACTTAAAGATAAAGAAGAAAAGCCTTCGAGGTCCTGCGTACGTGTGCACGTCATTTAGGTAGCAGCTTTCACAGGCCTCCGAGAGGTGCGCCGATATTCGGCCGTTACCTGATTATTCGAAAACTGCTCAACGCACATGAGTGATGTCTGCTTAGGAATATTATTCAAAGATTACTATACGGGTGTATACCAATTTCTGGTTCAACATTAATCATTAAAGCATATTGTAAAGCGGCCAAAATGGCAAAAATGGGTGTTTTAGCGGTGCTTTTCAAACATTGAAATCTTGCTACAGAATCTTATATAGGGTGCAGATGTATACAACTCACCTTTATCGTCAAAATTACAGTTATGTCTTGTAGAGGTGAGTTTTGGCAAAAAGACAGAACGCAAGTTAGTTCATTGCGCCTAGAGGCTTGGGTAATGAGTGATGTGCATGCTTTCTCGAACTTACAGCTTCTGCATTTCTAGGTCTCGAATGCGCAAAAGACGTCCACGTAGATACCATTTCATAAAAAAAATGACTTCTTTTTTTACTTTGTACAAGAGATTGTAACTTTATTTTTAATTCTTAAATTTCAAGAGATATATTACATATATTTCAATCTATATTACTGTATTTATGATTTCTTCTAGTTTGAAACAATTTAAAATGCAATACATTACGTTTTAAATGTAAAATATTAACGTATTTTTGTTAAATAGCTGTTGAAAGTCACTGCTACTTGTTCTATAAAAAAGCACTGCCCAGCGTCGCCTTAGTTTATTTATAACCGCACACTGGACGGCAAATAATAATCCGTGACTTACCCGATACCTTCAGGACGTTTAGGATTATGGGCGCTTGTTAGGACTCGGCAATTGCTTTTCTGTGTCCAGAGATGGTAGCACATTATTCCTGTCAGAACCGGTATACCCTACATTACCGCTTGCCTGCCGAGAATCGTATTTAACACAATGAGAGTCGACAAACACAAGAAAATTGTACATGAAATAAAACTTTACGATGGCGAGAATCTTAAGTGATAAGCTACAAGCTTTTAAAAAATTTAAAACTGTTAACAAATAAGAAAATTATGATTTTGTAGACAGTTTGCTAAATGTAGGCTTTAGTATAAAATTTTTGCACTGTATTGATATCAGCGCAGTTTGCTCAGGTGGCAAGGTGCTTGGTCGGTAAGCTAATTATTCGGGTTTGAATCCTGGCTGACCCAAAGATTTTTTTTAACTTTTTTATATTACACAGACTATTATTAGTAATAGTACAATTACTTTAATTTTAGGAAATATCGTTTCTACACATTAAAATAACATGATGTTCGACCGTTATGATGTTATAATCAATATTGTTAATGAGTACAAAATAATTGGTTTTCGCTGTAAATAACATACAAAACATGTATAAAAATTATTTTTTTTATGTTTTACGTTTTGTGAGAAGTTATTTACTTTTTTTTGTGCTAACCTTAAAATAAGAAATATTGTGTCTGGAACAATAAAAAATTGTCGTCACGTTCAGATACACATAAATCATACTTGGTGTTTTTTAGATATTAAAATGACATAGTTAAACAATTAATTTCCGGGATAATTTTTAACGCTCATAACAAGTTATACTCAATTTAAATTTACTAATGCATCTTCGCTTTTAATTTTGATGCATGTAAAGTAACAATAACACAGTGTAAACATTATTAATATAGGCATTCTAATTCGTCCACATTGCCCTAATTATGTAAAAAAAAATCGTAACTAGTAAACATTTTGCATCACAAAAAACACGTTTCTTTAGAAACTACTAAACATTTGCATTATATTTACTATCAACATATTGTAAAATAAAAGCACATTTCAGACATAGACAGTTGACAGGCAACATAGTTTAAAACAGCTCGCGTGCTGTATCAGTGTTATTCTGAAGCCTTCGAAAATTGTCAAAAACACCTTTTTATTTCATATATTTCAAAAACAGAAGGTAAGGTAAGTGAGCTTTACATATCGTCGATACCCAGGTTATTAGAGACTGCTTCAAAATGAAATAACTGGATACAAACGAAGTTTCGAGTGAATCATAAATTTCACTTTGCTAGAGAGATGTGTTCAATGAAATGATAGAGCCATTGCTTGAAGTATGATCAAGTAATAGCCTATGACAAAAGAAAAAAACTTGTTGGTTTAGTGCGTTGTGTATAGAGGCGATGAGAGACCTAATTTATGTGCCACTGTTACCGTGACAATACCTTAGTTTTTAGTATTTAGTTGCTGCGTATTAATATATTGTATTTTAACAGTGATTGTGAATTATGTTTTTAATGTAATTCCACGTGTCCGAATAATATGCTAATATAACATTTCAAGTCATAATCAGCATAAAAATATGAGAGGAAACACTGCGATCGCGTGGCTACTGTAGCTACTGTTTTAACTTTTAACAAGAAACAGTTTTTGAATATTTTAATTGTGACCGTTATAATCCGTGATTTTTATTTCTTTGTTACTATAATTATTTTGTAAACAAATTCAAACGCTAAATAATAAGTTTCTAAAGTACAAAGTTTAACGTGTTCTTGTTATAGCCATGGTAAATCGGCAGCGCTCATCGTCGCCTTCATTTGTTTCTAGTATCGCACGGGCCGGCGAATAATAAGCAGTGACTTACCTGACACCATCTCGGGACACGGCGCAAACACGTCTAGGAATACGCTCAGCGAGTTTGGTCGCTGCCATTGCTATTCTTGCGCCTGAGATGGTAGTGCTTTTGTAGACCCTAACTTTTTGTTTAGGAATACCGGCCTAAGTGAGCCCATACAGCATAAGCCCTATGATCTGAATTGTTAGGGGAGACACAATGCAAAAACTTTTCTTTTCAAGATCCTTCCCATATTGCATTCCAGTGTGCAGAGATATTTGGTGCTTTGAGGCCCCTAAGTGCATGGATTTCACCTCTTGAAATGATTTGCACATACAGTTCTCAGAAAAATCTATTTGGAAAACTACTTTATTGTCATTCAACTTCATCTTAGTTCTTTCAGACATGAAAACTGGTGGTTCATGGTTTTGACATGTTCCTTGAATCTTTGGAGAAGATTGTTAAACTTGTCAACAAGCTATTTCAACGTGGATATTACCTCAGTGTTCACAGTTTTTTTTAGTTTATTTGCTTTCACCTTTTATCACTCTCTCTTCTGACACTGCGTGGAACTTAAAAAATGACACAGAATTTTCTGGATTAAAGTTTTCATCAAGAACTAGAAGTGACTCGGATAAAGCATTAATTTCTTTGCTTTCAATTACCGTTAATGTGTCCAGTTTGGATACTATAAAGTTCATATTATCATGTACTATACAAGAACATGTTTCTCTGTCTGCATGTTTTGCTTTGACAGTCCAGAAGGGTTCTTTTGCTCTCCAAAATGATGTAAAAGATAGTTTAAATGAGCTTCTGACAATGAACAGCTGGTATGCCTTTTTTAGGGTAATGCAGTAGGATTATTTTCTGTTTTAGTTTGTCTCCCATCACAATCTGATTTTTTTTTTCCCAGGACACATTCGAGAAACATCGTCTTTCTCAAAGAAACTGATAATTTCACTTTCTGCAGCTTTTGTTAAAGCATTAATTTGTTTATTACCATCATATCTAAAAATATCTAACTTGCTTTTGCTTGCATGCTGTTTATTTGCTTTGTGCAGTAAAAAGCATTCTGCAAGCCTTTGAACTCTCTACTTTTTTATTATTTTGCCATTTAAGCACTTGTGAAACATCTGCCTGGCTTTTAACAAGTTTTTGAGTCTGTTTGTCCCAGTGGTTTTTTCATAGGTTCACAGAACAGAAGCTACCATTGTACTTCAGGACTGACAGTTGTCCTTTGGTAAGCACTTTTCCTTTTGATTTTAGCGAAGGGCTGTGCAAAACCATTGTCTTTCTTTTAGCTTCTCTTTTTCGTAATGTTTTAACCTTTGTCTGTAGCTTTTCTATCTTTTCGTTTGTTTTGTTTAGGTTCTTATACACTTTAGCTCTGTCTTTTCTAATATATTTCCTACCACTTTTCTTTTGAATAGATTGTGATGTAGCTTTGTAATTTTAATCATCCTCATTTTTCCTGTAGTAATGTCTTTTTGAATTTCCACACCATAGCTTGAGTTTTTTCTCTTTTTCTTTGTCACTTAAATTATATATTGACTTAATTGCATTTTATTCTTTCTTCCTTTTGTAATATTCTCTGTCTTTTTATCTTTTTAATTCTCATTGTGCTTCAGACATTTTTTACCTGCATTTTTTTGTTCTCAATCTTCCTATTTCCTTATCTCTGTCTGCTGAGGATCTCTTTTGCTTCTGGCTTTCAGTACGACAGGAACCCGTATCCTCGTCAAGTTTGGAAATATCACATGTCACTTGGCTTAGTTCAGAATATTTTACCTTGGCACATGAAGACGCTGGCAATAATCTGTACGTTCCATCCCTGCTTGCGCTGCTACAAAGGAAAGTACTGTAAAGAACACTTACGTCTATAGTTACTGGTTTAAGAAACATCGAGGAATCATAGAAAACATATTTTACTGCTTTTCATCCCCGTAATTTTAGAAATTCGTTAAATTTAATAATTTGATAATATGTAAGTTATTTGTTTACAAAATATTTTGAAGCTGAAAGAATTAATTTTCACCAGGTTAATGAGATATCTGAGATTCATTTAAAACACAATTCACCTCTTTCACCTCTTTAATTTTCAAATTTCGAATAATCCCTTCTTAGTAGGCGCCTATTACGTGAAAGGAAGCCACCCTAAAATTTTCATGTCGCTACATCCAGCGGTTAGGGCTGTGTGTTAATGTGATGGATGACTGGGGTACTTAATTTTATATATAGACGTTGAGCATAATTGCAAACAGGCCTAGGCGTACTTTTATTTCACATGCAAGAACACAAATCATTTTCGTAGAGCAAAAGTAGCACAAATACTTGCCCTAACGCACATAGTTATCATATCAATTTTAAAATTTCAGTTTCATATAAAAAAAAGTATTCATATTCAATTACAGTGGAATCAGGTTAGGATAAATTTCTGTCTCTGATAGAAACCTCATTGTGTTTAAAGACAACGTGAAACTAATAAACTACGTAGGCCTAGAGCTATTTGCAATTTAACTACTGTGGGCGAGTAATGTTACAGTTTTCACATTACCGGAATGAGAATTACCGGATTGAGAAAATGCATGCTTTTGGTGTTCCTGTAACTTACAAAAAAATATACTGGGAACTTTATGTATGTTACCCGACACCTTTTATGAAACGAAATGTATCACACTAATCTAATAATAGAAAACTGTTTTAGTTTGTTTACTGTTCCCGTTATCGAAAGGAGACACAATTAGGCTAAGGGTACAAATTATAAGTTTTTTTGTTTAAATAACCAATGTTACGTTAACAAAAGCATGTTACTTACCATCACACATTCTCCGACAATCACTTATCATTCTAAAAACGTATTTACGAAGACCCCAGCATGATCTGTTATGTGGCGGAACTAACTTCAAGTGTTTCCGGGATGAGATAAGACCTTGGCGACACAACTTTGTCACGGTAGAAGTGGCCGTAGGTACAGTCACTGGATGTGTGCCATTGCAACCATTATTTAGTTTTATTCCCTGGCCTTCTTATTATGCAAAACCAATACCCAACAAAAGTTCGCAACTGTAAACACACTTCAAACTGGCTCACAATACTTGATAGATGTCGGATAGTCAGCAATGGCGACCATTATCCACCATACTGAAGTAAACAAACATTTACGATAATTGTGATTATCAGTAGGCTAATATTTCAGTAAAACTCGACGAGTACTACAATCCACATCGTAAAATGTACTGGTATGTCCTGTGATATGAGAATAAAATGCTGGCGACACCTTATGGCCAGTTTCGTGAAAAATACTCATAAAGACTGTCAATGGTGACTATGTTTACAAGGGGTGAATTAGAGAATAGACCCGTTGAATATGCAGTCTCTCTTCCATCAGCGAAAACGAAAGAAACTGTATAAATAAAATTAATATGGTAGTACCTTGTTAAAAAGTTACTCAGGGGAACAAAAATATTTATCTTTACAAATGGGAAAATATTATAAGACAGTAACATGTATTCAGTATTGGTAAATTTTGCATTTGAGTAGTTTAAAATTTTTTTTCTACAAAGTTCAGTTGTTAGCACGTTTACAGGTTTTTTTAAAGCCAAACTCATGTGAGTGTTATTAAAAACCCCAGAGATTTTTTTACTGTTTTCCTGGTTTGTTTTGCATTTTTTAAAATTTTTTTTAGAAAACACCAAGCTAAATGTAAATGTGTTTACTGTAAATATTTGGTTTGTGCATGTTTACCTGGACACTTATAGTTTAGTTTTTTAATCAAACTGAATTAAATAATAATAAGAATATTTTTTTGTTTATAGAAAAAAAATTCCTCGTTATTGAAACACATCTGCAAAAAATTACTGTAGTCTTATTAAAAATAAACACTTTTCATCATAAATTAATCAGTTTTTTTCTACTATATCTCAGCAAGTGTAAAATCAACATTATAAACTTGATAGTTTTGGAATAGAATTCCAGTAGTAAATTTCACAGACTGTTGCATGTATTAGGTAGATAAAATGAACATTACACATTAACAATTCAGCTAATCTAAACTACTGACTCGAGGAGATAATCTTTAACGGGTTTGTTGCTGTACCAACTCTTAAAGGATTGCATAATTTGTTTTAAACAACTCCAGATCTAGAGAAATACTGTAACACACCTAAGCATGTTACAGCCATATTATTAATGTATAGTGTAGGTGAATTCAAAAACTACCTCTGGAAATAACCACTACCTATTTGGTAATTCAAGAGACGATGAAAAGCTGCATATTCTTCTTTAAACATTATAATTATAGTTTATTTTAACAACATAATTTTTTATCAATGAATGACTACAAGAAAATCAATCTTCATCAGTAATATTCTTGGAGGTGCAGCATATAGCGAAATGGCCACCTCTAACAAATTTTGATAAGTTATTAAATAGGTTGCCATAGTTTAAACAAAAAAATATATAGATAGATGAACATACACCAAAAGCAAGGTATCACAATATTTACTTAGTGCACAACAGAAAGAACAAAAGGTGATTGAAACACATTTCACTTAACACACTGCTACCTGAAAATGAAAGAACAAATTTATTTGAATATGCTGCCAAAAATTATTTCAGCTTGGCTTTAGCCTGTGTACTGGAAACCCTGCCTGTGATCATACTACTGAAACAAGCCTCTTCTTGATGCAATCCAGAAATATACATAAAAAAATGTACTCTCTATAGGCTAATACATTAGTGCACCATTTACTAGGTAAACTCCAAAAATGTTCTTTTTAAAAACCTTAATAAACCTAAATGAAATACCATAAAAAATAGCTTCAATAATTGCCCTTTACACACGTTAATCTCCTTATAGCTGGTTTATATTTATCATAACCATTTATTATGATATAGATTGTCTATTACTATTCCGCATTGAATTGTTGATGTAATACAAATAGAAACAATTTCAGTTCATTTACTCTTATCAAGCGTTTATCAAGTGTTTGTGAATATTGCTTCTAAATGTTAGCCAAATGTTTAAACAGGAATTAATGACATTCCAAACAAACAGTTACTGTTAAAAAAGAAAGAAGTGCATTAATAGTCACTTTGTGGAGACTAAATACATATTGGATGTCTTTAGAACAGCTGTGTAAGAATATCACAATATTTTCTCATGTCCTGTGCCCACTTAACAGCTAACAAAGGCGTTCAGATATTAAAATGTAATCCAGGCATGAAAATAGTTATTGCCTTTGGACTGTTGACTTAAATTTTCTGGCGGTACTGGTAGTTGAAGTTTTCCGAAGTTTAGGCCTTTTGTTATTCTCAATAAAGGCGTAAAAGTAAATTCCCATTGAACTTGAGAAACAACAAGCAGCATAGACAGGACGTGATGTAGAAACCCCTTCCCAAGGGCATGATGTAACTTCTACTTGACCCACAGTTAAATGCCCTATGCAATCGGTAGACAATGAAGTGGGCAATACAATAAGTACTCGTCATGTACTTATTAACACACTTAAATTTGTATTTATATTGCCAAACTGAAATGGCACAATCCTATTACAAAGGCTACTATAGACGGAACATTTTCAAGAAACATGGTATTTTCATGACCAGTGCAATTCTTATATTGCATTATTTCCAGTTTCTCTATGCCTTGAAACTGGCCAATAATAGAAACTTACATTAAAACTTTGTGAACGGGCAAAAAATTTCCCATGGCCGCAATTGTTGTATATTACCAGAGCAGTCGATGAGGCAGTTCACTCCAGCTCTCCATCTGCCGCACTTCATGCTGCCTCCTCACAGCTGTTTTTCCGCAGAGACGAAATACTGCACTTGTTGTGCTGATTTACATATTCAGTATGCCTCGTACAATCTGGAACCAGACTTACTTATAAAACAAATAACAATTACATATAAATTTACATCACATTATAATCACTTTCAAAATATAACCATTTATATATACTTAAATTTGGATGAGCCTAACGGCCATTACAACTAAATGTAATAGCCCGAACACATACCTTAAAAGCCTTATTTAAAAGGTGTCATTTAAAACTTTTCATCATTAGTTTAATATAACTACATTAAAATCACAACCTAGTTTGGTGGCTTTACAGGCTTAACGATCCAAAATGCGTATACATCACGTGGTGTAATAAAACATTATTTTAACTGCGAGATGATCTCCAAACAACTTATAGACGAAATTAGTAACATAGACCTTTAAGAACTTACAGTAGAATGAGTTAGTGCTGAATAAAAACAAAAGAGAAATTGAGGAAACCGAAAGAGAAACAATTATTTGTTTAATTAGTTTTTGCTATGCTCTGCCAACGTTTTTGTGAGAAACACTTGTACAACATTTGCATGTGTCATAGAAGCAGGATAATAGTACGGGGTGTCTATTGGTCACGAAAGTCGCGGGGTGTCAGCTACTGTGCATTGGAAAGACATGGCTGCCAACTTGTACGAATATTTTGTATTTTGTAAGATTTTTTGTTGTTCGTACGATTTTGCAAGTTGTATCAGTTTTTGTACGAATTTCAAGCTTTTCAGTTTTTTCCCAGTTTACTAATTTTATCTAAGAAATGATGTATTTCAGTATATTTTGGCACGGTTTCAAACAGTGCGAGAAAAAAGAAACGTGCAGTACTAAAGAAATTAATTTTTACTGTAGTGGCTGCATTGTTCCAACTTAGTTTTCTTAGACGCCATTTTTGATAGTTGATGGTTGCGTTAACGTGGTTACGTGAGCAAATGTTTTTTTTTTTTTTTTTTTTTTTCATATTTTGTGGAACAACTGATGCTTATTATTAGTTGGTTAGTGTTTTAGCGATTCTTCAAAGATGCAGGATCAGGTCCTTACACGTTGGCGGCGTTAATTTGAAATGTAGCGTTTGTTGTGCTACAACTGCAGTAAGTTTGTAAGATACCGGGACACATTGCGAAGAATAAAACTTACAAACAAGTGTTTCTGCAGTCTTATTGTGTAGACTTCCCTTGGGCCGCACATTCACAGAAAGGTGAGAATTTTTTGAAATGTACAGTATGTAAGTGCGATGTAAATATAGCGCATGGTGGAAGAAGTGATTTGAAACTGCATGCGGATTCAGTGAAACATCAGAAGAATGAAGTGACCAAAGCTCAAGCGAAATGTAGTAAAATAAAAAGTTTTTTCAGTGTTCAGAATAATGATTTCAGTGCAATTCACGCGGAATGCTTCTTCACAGCATTCATAGTCAAGTATAATTTACCCGTTGCTATGGCCGACTATGCCAGACCTCTTTTTCGGAAAATATTTCCAAAATGTGAAGATGCGAAACGCTATGATTGTGGGCGCACAAAGACGACGGCAATCATAGGTGAGATGGCGAAACAGCACGAAACTAATGTAACTGATTTGTTGAAAACATATCGTTTACGGTGGCAACAGACGGAAGCAACGACGACTCGAAGTTGTACCCAATCGTAGTGACATACTACAGCACTGAACTGGCATCGTGAACTGTGTCTTATTGTCAGTCATATCATTGCAGGGTCCTGCAACAGATAAAAATATAGGAGGTATGATAGTAACCACACTCACAGAAGGAAATATACTATTGGAAAAGTGTGTTGCATTGGGATCGGACAATGCAGCGGTGATAACTAGCTCAAAAAATGGAGCTTCAGCGTTATTAAAGCAGCATCAAGAAAATATTGTAGTATTAGGTTGTGCCTGTCATCTGCTGCATTTGGATGCAGAGAAGGGATCCAAAGGTCTTCACATAAATGTTGATGAGATTTTAGTGGATATATATTACTATTTAGACGAGCAGCAAGCGAAAAGAAAAACTGTATGACACAGATGTTAAAAAGGTCCTAAAACATGTATGTACACGCTGGCTTTCTCTGGGTGTTTGCTTAAAACGAATTGTGGATTTGTGGCAGCCTTTGGTAAAATTCTACAAGGAAGAAGTAGATACACTTGCTCAACCATTCAGTTCTGGTTCCCTAAGCATGTACAAAATTCCAAAAAAAGTCAGAGAAACAAACTGAAAAGATTGTAGCCTCCTCTAGCTGTCAGCCCATTACCAGCATCCAGGCAGATGTCTGCTCTGGTAAAATTATGAAGCTTACCAACTCCACTTCAAAATGGCCTACCACACATGAAGATCCAGCTTCTAAGAAGGCGAAAACTACCTATTTCTGTAAAACTAGAGAATCTTTTAAGGTGCTTTCACGACAGGAAAGGGTCTTTATGTTTCTTACAGATGATGTAAACAAAGCTCTATGCTATTTCCTGTTGCATGTCATACCAATATTTGATAAAGCAAATGTTGCACTGCATTCAAAAGAGCCTCTGATCCACAAATTAAGAAGTATGCTGTCCCAACTTTTGAAAGATTTGCTTATCAAGTTTGTGAAGCCTACAGTCTTCAAATCAACTGCTGTTTGTGATGTTAAATACATTTTAGTGAGTCAGAAAGATGATGATGAAATTGTTATAGGCAGCAGTGCCTCAGAGATAGTTAAATCATTGAAATCTTCACAAAAAGTGTTGTTCTTCAGTTCTGTAAGAAAGTATTTTCAGTTGTCACGTGACTACATTCTTTTAAAATTTCCTTTGGAGAATGAAATTTTGATTAATGCAGAAGTTGCAGACTTGAAAAATATTGAGTCTGCTTCCTTTTCACATGTCATGTACTTTGTTGACAAGTTTCCTTGTATGTTGCTTGTGAAGGAAGGAGAAACAGTTTTGTGCCCTGCAGGTTGAAACAGATTTTCCAACTATATCTTCTGATAGGATGGATGTACAGTGGTCCATAATCAGCAAAATTTAAGGACTTTATTGTTGCCCAAAATTTGAAAGACTCGCTTTCACCATGCTTTCAATCCTTGTTATACCACACAGCAATGATGAGTGTGAAAGAGCGTTTAGTGGTGTAAAAAAAACCAGAACCACCTTTAGGGCATCCATGTCTGATGGTGTTTTAAATAATATATTACGTATTGGCTAAATACCAGGCTGCCCAAATGAAGTGCTATGAGCAAGACTTTAGTGTTGATTTTTTAAAGGCAGCAAAATCAGCAGTTCGTGTATTTCTACAGGAAGATCAGCTTGTACAGAAAGATGGCTGTTAAGTCTTTTGTAAAATTCAATAAACGGTGAGTACTATTTTTGTCGATTGTACCAATTTCTACACACTAAAATGATATGGAGTTGCAGGTCTACAGCGAAAAGATTACATTTTATATTATGGCTGTCACATATCATTGGCTGCTGAGAAAACACAACTATTGTACTTTTTAAAAGTTCTTGGTAGAAATAGGCAAAGCAGAGAATTTTGCTTGTATGTAGCATGTAACTTATAGAACAAAGGTGACTTTATAAAAATTGCTGCGTAGAATTTACGCTAAAGTTAAACTTTTCAGGGCATTGTAGTAATTTTTATTTTGAAAGGTTGGCAGGTATGGAAAGTGAATGAA
Organism: Medauroidea extradentata; assembly: GCA_003012365.1. Taxonomy (NCBI): domain Eukaryota; kingdom Metazoa; phylum Arthropoda; class Insecta; order Phasmatodea; family Phasmatidae; genus Medauroidea; species Medauroidea extradentata. Next base: position 16,330 of record PNEQ01059769.1, read on the forward strand.
TGCCCATATAACTCTGAACTGCAGTCGAAGCTTGAGAGATTCTATAGACACAGTTGAAAATGAGAGACACGCAGTCATTGTATCATCACTCGTGCTGCTGTCCAGTGTTTCCTTAGGTTGCTCTCATACATTACAGCTGCCACCATCTTCAGTGTGTTTTCCAAGAATTGCAGAAGTGAATGGTGTTATGACTTGAAGTGACAGTCTGCTGAAGGGCAATTCCTATTGCGGTGCAAGGAATATAAACTGTTCAGTTATAGTTTGGGTTCCATGAAAATGTTAAATTCCTCCTTGTGTAGTTTCTGCTGAAATTAAGGATATTTGTACACATTTATATGCATGCCAGATTGGACTGTACCACACAAACACTCTGCAATTTGCTGGAACATGTTCAGTTTACATCCTTACGGGAGAAGGTTTAAAGCATGAAACAATTGCTTCCAGAGTATGATCATATTTTTCTAAAAAACTGTATAAATAATTCTAGAGTTGGAAATAGTTTTTTTGCAACCATTTCCTATTGTACCTGCATAGGTGCAACCAGTTTCCTGCAAAGGATGGACTGTAAAGTTAATTTTTTTCTTTTAATGTTGTTGTAGTTGTTGCATTTAACATTTCAAATAATTGTGCATGTATTTTGAAGGATTGTAAGTCTGGTATTTTTTGATAGGACAAGCTCTTTGCAACCACTGCAGAGAGAACACTCACAGAGCGAAGATGTTTTCCACCCATGAAGTCGTTCATATGTCCAAGTGTGCAAAGGAGACACATCGCAGAGTGAGTTTTTTGTAATTGCTTTAAAGTTATATTAAAGTCCCTCATTTCAAATAGCTTTAGCAGTTAATTTGAAATAATTTTTTTGTATAAGCAACAGAATATTTATTTCTCAAGCATGGCAGATATACTTTTATGTAGCTATTTTAATATACAATTTGGGACAGAAAGAACTCTTTGATTAGTGAAGCTATTAAAAAAAATCCAAGCAAGATACAAGAAACATGTTATCCACAAAAAGTATACAGAATGTAGTTTTCATCAACACACTTTCAAAAGCACATCCCCACTGTTGATACACTTGACTAAGTCGTTCCTGGTAGTTTTTCATTGCCACACAGTAGGGAGGGGAGCACTAAACAGCTGTGGTCGTGTGATTTTAGGGTGACATTGTTGCTTGGTTGGAATGCTATTGTGCTTTTGCTGTAGAGTTCATTCGAAGGTTGGTTTATCGATAACAATGCAGCTTGCATTTTACACCCACTTTGCATTCAGTCAGCATGATTGTGTTCCCCATAAAAATCACTATTGGGTGTTGGGTTTCAGACAGCCAAAGAAATTATGTCGTGCGAAAGCTTCTTTTCAGCAATTTTCTCTGTGTTCTGTGCTACAGTTATACGTCAAAGTATTCAGAGAATTTAGTACCTTGGAATGTGTTGATGTAAATCATAAATCAGCATTGTGTGTACTATTCATGGAAAACAAGTTGTTTCTTGTATCTTGCTTGGCTTGGTTACTTTATTAGAGTAGCTTCCTTTATTAGATAAGTTATTGTATCACAACATCTATTTTATTACATTATATCAAACTTTAAGTGTCTGCACATTGATTGAATAATTGATATTTAAATCGGATTACTATCTGTCTAATCAAATGAGTGTACACTGGTGCAGAATAAGTCCGAGCTTGAGCTACGTCACACATACAGCAGATTGGATGGCACGCTTGCTGTGGTACGGTAGGAAAAGGAAGAAAGAGACAGGAGGAAAGGTGACTCACAGCAGATCGAGAAAATCAGAAAACATTGACTACTTACTGTTGATATGTACAGTACTATGGTAAATCTTCAATGCTGCTGATATTTCCAGCCATTGGTTTGAAGCAAACATAACTGTTGTCACTGCAACTACTACAGTTGTTCCAACTACCCAGGGCCACGGTGGCCGAATGGTCAGGCTATTTACTTCCTACCAAGGCGATGCGGGTTTGATTCCCGGCGGTGTTGGACCCCGGATTTTCACATGTGGGAATCGTGCCGGACGATGCCATTGGTCGGCGGGTTTTCTCAGGAATCTCCAGTTTCCCCCGCCCTTTCATTCCGGCGCTGCTCCATACTCACTTCATGTCACCCCTCACCAGCACTGACTACCTCTATGTTAAGCACTGACCAAATCTTCTTACTATCTCACTCACCCACTCACTCCAACGACCCAAATTCATTATCACTTTTGTCAATTTCAGTGTCGAAATGCTTGTCGTAATTGTCAGTGCCTTGATGTGATTGCAAATTACAGTTTAGACATTCAGCCATTATTCGGTTGAATATGTCTTTGCACAAAGTTTTTTCACGTCTGTTAAATTGCAAGTTACGTGTCTTGAAGCGGCCTTTCCTTTAATTTTAGCTCAGATGCTTTCTATTGGATTAAAATCCTGATGGTAGGGTGCCAGACATGATTTCCCAACAGTCTATCTACCAAGTATGGCACTTATGTTTTTTGTTGCTTTATTGGGTCACACAAGGTCGGCTGTAACATGTTGCTATTGTAGAGAATATTCTCTTTATGTAACCACTGTTGCATTTCCTTCTTAGTTGAACTGAAAGTCTGGGTTATGATAACTTTTACGTTGTGATCTAATGCCACTATACTGTTTGGGTAGAAGATTCAGTATTAATTGCTTGTTAATTCATTTTTCATAATTTTCTTTATTCATGTTTTTGTGATAATCTGTTACTGATGCAACTTCTACATTGTAAGAACATTAGGGACAAAACCATTTTTGCCTTGCATATAAATTATAATTAACTGTTGACCCTTTGTCGCTTAGCTACTAGCAAACTGTTGGAAGACATGCTGCATTTTTTACATTTATCAGATATCGCAGCATATTCTTGAGATACTGATGTGTTTTTGCAGAATATCTGATTTTTCTATTAAAACCAAACACTGTGATTTTGTTTTATGCCACCTAAAGCGTAGCTTTTTCAAAGTTGTTCATAACTTTGTATTGCTTCCTTGGTAATTGATGTATTCCTTTATTTTACGTCGTAAAGTTTCTACAGACAGCACACACTTTTCAGTAAGGTAGAAATTTTGTACAGTATGTTGCACAACAGCTTTGTCGAAGCTATCGAGGTCATATTTGAGGTTTTCTTTTGTTTATTGTCGGCTGTTGATAAGGATTTTCCTTCGTCTGCTTCATTCTGGGTAGTTTCCCTCTTGATCGTCTGCACTGTTGTGTGAGACACACCAGTTGCCTTTGATGCTAGCCAGCCTCTGTAGTGTTGTCTGTTAGTAGTTGGTCTACGGTTCAAGAAGTTCTGGGTTGAAATCCTGGCTCGGGCATGGCTGTTAGATTATCCCTTCACTTCATTTCACCCTCATCGGCTCTTAAGAACTTGTTGTTAAAGGGCTGTAAAACCCTCTCACCTCACCTTAGATGTTCTCAGGTAAGCTTTATGCATTGGAATAAACAGTTTCTTTACCTTATCGTTCTAACAAAACTGGAGGCGTTTACTGTATAATTTTATATTGTACTGGAGTAACCCACTGCTGTATTATCTGTAACGTGTTAAGACACAATTGATCGACTTCACAGACACACACACAAAAAGAACTCTCAAGGAATTAGACAGAAATATGTTTTGTAAATGCCAAGGATGCGATCACAATACTTGTGAATGGAGCTGGATAAAGTAACTATACTTGCTGCATAGCTGCAAGTGTGGTGGTGTCAAATAAGTGGTATCATTCTGGCTCTCTCCCTCCCCCCACCTTTATTCACACTGATGTATCACATTTATGATGTTTGCTCGGGGTCGGACTTATTCAATGCCTAGTGTATATTGATGTTATTTTGTGGCGGTTAATTTTATTTACCCTTGTCAATTTTGAACTTGACTCTGAGTCAACTTTGATTGTAAAAAAATTTTTATTATTTCACCTGCTTACAGCATGGAAAAAGTAAATGAGCAGAGGCAAAGTGAAGTTAAAGTAAATAAGTTCGAGCATTCTCTTTTTAAGTGGGAGCTTGAACTTCAGTTAACAACATGAACACAGGACTATTGTAGCTCAGAAAACATGGGTGTTTGAAATTTTCTTTGCTATGATGAACATGTTAATTACTACACAGTAGTAGACTATTGCAATGCTATGTACTTATACTTGAGTTTTAAAAGAGATTATAGCATTGTACTTATGACAACGATAAAGCACTTACTTGCAAGTCTGTCATATCTCTGAAGTTATATGTGTGTTTTGAAGCATGCAAAATTTAACTTGGAGTGGCAACTGCATCACAGAACATTTTAAGATCTGAATGCATTCCTTTATTTTGTTTGAGGTTCATCTCAAATCACATGCAAATCAACTCCACTGCCATAGATATGGACTTGATTGCCAGAATTATAATCACCTGTTATTTAGCATGCAACACACATGGCATGTTTGGAAGATGTGGCATAATCGTGTATTTTAAACGGATGTGGCAAAATCATGTATGCCATCATGCTTGAGCACTTATTGTGTTACTTATATGTTGATGCTGGATTCTCTATGGATTCGTCCTGTACTGTGTATGCTAGTTGTCAATAATGCATGTAACCAATCAGGAAACTAGTATTCAAGTTAAGTATGTGTACGCATATATCTTATTTCACTGACTTCACAGTCTGTGTAAACTGGTAGGTGGTGCAGAATCTCTCCACAGTTAGCATTTTTGCACACTTTTACTGAAACAGCCTGTTTATAGACTGTACATAAATACATGTGATATTGTTGTTAAAAATATTAACTTAAACTCCCTTGTACTGAAAATGAGTTTTTCCTTTATTTGTGGCATGCTTTAAGCAACAAAATATTATTTTTAATATATTCATTTCAAGCTATAACTTTTTTTGCATTCCCACTTCTACTAGAGTGTCAAAATTTACCTTTCATCTTGCTTATATACTTATACTCAATATTCAGAAATTACATTTGCCAGTAAAACTTTTGCATGCTGTGAAAAACTATTCATTGTGTTGACTGATCTGTATTTTTTATTACAGTTTTAATTAGTTGTATAAAGTAGATGTTCAATTAAGACTTTATGCTGAAATTTGTCAGCTACAGTGTATTATCTTAATTTAATTCTTGGGTTTGTTGCAAGTATTTTTAGGGTAGTAAAGGATTTTATCAATATTTTACATTTTAGTAAATTTTCTTGTTCATCTCTCTCTCTCTCTCTCTCTCTCTCTCTCTCTCTCTCTCTCTCTCTCTCTCTCTCTCTCTCTCTCTCTCTCTCTCTCTCTCTCTATATATATATATATATATATATATATATATATATATATGTATATAAGCTCAGCTTGAAGTATGTTGGCAAAGCATTTTTGAGGAGAGTTAAGTTTGTGGAATGTAGCAGCAGAAATGTAGTTTTGTCCTCCCGTCATGCTGAACAAGATTTTTTTCTTTCCAAGTTGAGAGTAATTCTGTAATTAGTCTGTTTCATGTAGTAGACAAGTTGACATAATAACGTCTACACCTCAGTCATTCATTATTCATATAACTTATGTTATTGAAATTTCATAATTGCGTGCTTACAGAGTTACTGTATTTCAGTAGTTGATGTTCAGTTATTTAATTGGAAAGGGAAATAACATTTTTATAATATCAGATGTTACACTTTTCCATAATTTGTGTACAGTTAAAAATAACAAAAGTTTGGTTTTTGTAATACGTGTATTTGTAAAACTTTGTATTTGTACACCTTGGTTAAAAAAAATTGCTTACCTGTAAAGTTTCATATGTACTTTATCATTACAGTTTATCATAGCCACTATGAATGCATATATGTATATAATAGGACACTCCTTTTTATATATTTATTTTCTCATTTTGTTCTAGAATAATTTTTTAAAGTTGAAATGTAGGTCGATACATTTCAGTGTGCAGTTCATGGAGAGCAGTACATCATGTTTTCCAATACGCAGAAAACCATGTTGTGTGTCAACTGTTTCCGAGACACACCAGCAGAAGCCCGGCTGCATTGCGTGGACATTGACACTGCATACACTCAGTGTACTCGGAAGCTGGAGAAAGCTGTTGTCGTAAGTACACAGTTTGAAATCCTACCTCTTACAACCTCTGCTTCTATGTGGGTGTTGATAGATGCCCTGTATATATATATTTATTTGTTTTTTCAAAACTTTATATTCTGCAAGAAGATGATATTGGTTGCACCACTGCAACACTAAAACTAAATTAAACAGCAAACAAATGAAATTCATATACAAAATTAATTAAAATATTAGTGATAAAATGAACTTTAAATGTTGGACGTTATTCACACAATTATTTCCTCTAGTCCAAAGTGAAATCGTAGGAGTCGTCTTACATTTAAACTTGTATTGTATGGTACCTGATAAACCCAGCACCACGCAACTGATGCATGCATCTTCTCTCTCTCTCTCTTCCTCCTTCCCCTCTCCCCGAGCTAGGGGGTTTCACAGTAACACACTGAAATCACATTAATGAGAACCCGTATAGATCCCCAGCTCTGACCATCCTGATTTCAGTTTGCCATGGTACCCTGAAATTGCTCCAGGTGAATACTGGGATAGTTTCTTAAAGGGCATAGTCACCTCCTTTCCAGTTCCTGTAACCTTCTTTAATGACCTCGTTGTGTGGCTAGACGGAAAGTCCTCTTACTGTACCTCTCTCTGTGCGGCTAGCTATGTGATACACGCTCACTACAGTGACTTCTGCTCTTTGCAGGTGCCTACTTCATGAGACTATATTCTCAGCCTTTAGCACAGTGGAAAACACAAAGGTACCACTCCATAAGAGTGCATACATTCAAATTAAGGTGCACTTACTTCATATTCCTCAGCGTACTCTTGTGACAAAGCAGCCTCTTTTCTTTATTTTTGTAGGACTTACTTGAAGTAACTTTGTGTGTGGGAAAATTTACTCATGTACGTAATAGTCACAGATCAAAATTTTTGATATCTTGGGATACGTAGGACATGTTGCTAGAATAGGTACACTGGCAGTGCTTTGTCACTGTAGTTAGTATATCTTTGATTGGAAATGAAGAATCTTTTCTCCATTAGATCTCTGCAAATCACAATCCCTGGAATTAAGCTCCATTCATTGAAAAATTGTGTAGATGTCTAACACTCTACTTGCAAAACCTGCTTCTAATGGTTCTCAAGCCCTATCAATTGTCTACCATAAATGTGTAATTCAGTGAACCTCCACTGCTTTGCAGATGCATAGACTACCTCTCTCATCTTAGTTGTATTGCATGTTTTTTTTTGCAGATTTTTAAATATAAACTGATTTCATGTGTCCGAATGTCTACGTACTATTCATCAATGAACTATAAATCCGCCTATTTCAGGTAGAGTTATTTATTCAGTCGTCTCTAGCTGTTGTAGCGTTGCGATTTATATTTGACAAAATATCTCAAAGTTGTGTTTCACCGTGCCGAAATGCCCCTCCACTTATTTGAAATGTTTTTCTCATTCGTATACTTTGCTGGTTTAAATCGTATGGTACTCTTAAATCCTCCAAAATTTTTTAGATGATCCAGAATGTGTGATATAAAGAAAATTGCATCGCCTTTGTTGAGGCATTGAAGCCACAGAAGTTCCTTGTTCATTTATCCTTCCTGTAATTATGTATTAAAAATAGGTGTTTTGCATGCATAGTCATTTCAATCTACTTATTTTTTCTGCTTGAAAAAATGTGTAGCTATAAATTTGTTGCAAAACTTAGCACTCAAGAGCTAAATTATTTTTTTTGTGAGTTGTACTGTGGTAGTAACTTTTTACAGTGGATACTTGAAAATTTGATCCCTTTATATACATTTTATAGTATCACCTGTTCATTTATTTTGGCCCAGTTAATATTTTTATTCAAACAATGCTATAACTGATCATATTCTAGCATTGCCATTTGTTGATTTAGCCCCGATAATCCATTATAAACAGAAGGTAGGCCTATATTCACTAAATATTGTGTCTTTTTTTGTTACTTTGTGAACAAAAGCAGATGATCAAAATATGCTACAGTCAATAGTATTGTTAATGTCTGGCAATATTATTTTATTCTTCTTTTGTATTTTAGTACACTGGTGGGTTTACAGTGAAACGTAATTCAGTTTTCTTCGCTTTCTTACATGTTTTGTACATTGGTGGCAATGAGAATGTATTCAGCATCTGTGACTATGTGTCAAACAGTCTGTGGATATTATGATGCTGAGTCATTCACTACTCCCATCCCCAAGATTCTAAGATCATTTCAAGGCTACTGACGAAATGACCAACACCTCCCATAGACAGAAGCAGGGCGGGTTCAAATGTTGATTGTCAAGTTTCCTACATGTACACTATTAATAGTTAAGACAAAAGCCCACAGCCTCTTGTCTGACTGTGAACTTCCGAAGGATCTACCATATAAAACTAGTAGAGTGACATATGGTAAGATTAAACAAAAAGGCAAATAAATTCAGTCGGTAACACCTTAAATGTGTTTCCCATAAGTACACAGATATAAAACTTCAACACAACACTACATATAAAATTAAATTTAATTCGTTTGAGTATTTGCATTACATCTTTATAATCTCATTGTTTTCCCTTTTTTGCATATATTATTAATTTTTTTATTTGGGAGCACATCGAAAGAGAAATACAATCAACAAATCGTTAAATTCTAAGGAGCAGTACACCAGTTAATTTTAAAGTTTTAATAACGTTATGTATGTAGATTTTAATTCACCAAGAGTTAAAATAGATCGCAGGCTTTCGCAGCCGTTTCGCGAAACGTCGCAAGACAATCTTCAGACGCGGCTCACACCCACAAGCCAAGAAAAAAAATATCACCAAAAGTTGTTTCAACAATTTTTAAATCATACTTTCGTTAACTTATAAATGCACAAAAGTTGGTTAACATTTCTGTTTCATTACATACAGGATTATCACAAAAAACACAGACAATCCCCAGTAGGTGATTCCTTGTGAAAGTGAAAAATAAGGCAGGAAATATGTAAGACATTTTGTCTGTAACTTAATATTAACGGCATAGTTCACCTTTGAAAATCAAATTTTATAACTTTGATATGCCCACAAACCGAACACTAATTGATGCAAACTGACAAAACTCGAGACATTATTTCATGACAATACGGTCAACAGACCAACAGTAAACGACAGTTGATACATTCAACCCTTACGAAAATAAAGGGGGTGGCCATCCTTAAATTGCTGACAACTTTTTTAATGTAAAGATAATCCAACAGGTAATGTGAACTTAGTAATAAAAAATGTCCTCTTGTAGCGACTGTCTAGAACTCATAGTTTTTGTGCATAACGCACGTGAAGTTTTGGTATGGTGACACAGTGTCTAGTACACTGCGTACACGAATGTCTGGTTCATTCCGCAGTGCCGCACAGATAACAGCGGACATTCACTGTAAATATCATGTACCATAGTTTAAATAGCTCGCATAACTGTAACCAACACTTTGTTCCTAGCTGAATTTGTGTTTTTCTTTTAATGAAAAATAAATTATAAGTGTGCAAATAAAACAATATGAATATTTTATTATGTTGGTTAAACTGTTCAATAAAGCTCCGTTACACAAAGCATTTGCATGTCCGTGTCAGCACAAATGGTAGTCTACGATATTAGAGATGGGTTAGGGTAGTCTCTTCTCGGATATGTATTACAATTTATGTTAAAACATGTTGTTTGTTGACATGTACTGTTATCTCATACAGTATTAAATTCATACACCGTTAAAATAATTTGGTTTAAGGTAGAGTTTTAGCCTTAAATGTCACTTAATTGTTAACCAGTACTGCAATAAACCGTTAACTGTGTGAAAATAACAGTGCTGCACTGCTTGTGTGACATTGATCAATGTGACATTGTTTGAGGGATAACTGACATTTATGAAATCTGCATCAAAGACTAGACAGATACAACACTAAGGAAAAGGTGTCGATGTATCACTTACTGACATGAAATTGCGTAACTGATGTGAGATAGTAATGTTAGTATTTTGGAAGCTGACATTTGACTACAAGTTTACAGCTGGGCTATTCCGGTACCGATAAATCCAAGCCGCCAGCTTCTTTTGAAGCGGAAGAGTTTAAAATTCCACATTTTTTCTTCTCTTTATTCATGTTGCACAACTTTCAACACAACTTTTCTGGCAGAGAAAAACATGCCTAGCAATGTCACAGTCGCGAGTACTTTACAAATTTTAATTACTTGGTGACTGTTAGTTCATCTATCCCCGATATCAATTTTAAACCAAAGTTGCGTAACGTATATCAGAAAGTAAACCATATTCTTCATCACACGCCCGCATATGTTGAGTCACTGACTAGTTTGAGCTTCGTAGATTTTTATTTATCTTAAACATAAGTTAGACTAAAACAATAAAAGTTAAGACAATTGGAATTTTCTTTGACGAAGTGTTTTGAAAATTATGTTTTTAATTTCCTATGTCCTCAAGAATGGTATTTTTGCTTCTCAAGGCAGTATCAGTATTGGTATTGGCAGTACTGGACAGTGCCTGAGAACCATATCAGCTCCCTTACACTTTTCATTAGTGCCAGAATTACACAAACTGTTTAAATGTCTAACTTTGTGCATTGTACCGACGAGATATTTATTTCATTTTCACATTTATCTTTTTTTTTTTTTTTTTTTAACACCCTCACAAATTCAGCCAGGAACAAATTGTTGGTTACGGTTGTGTGAGCTATTTAAACTACGGTACGTAACATTTACTGTGAATGTCTGCTGTCATATGTGGGGCCCTGCGGAATAAACCAGACACTTGTGTACACAGTGTTGCTGACACATTAGGCTCTGTGTCACCACGCCAATACTTCACATGCGTTTTGCCTGAAAACTATTGAGTCCTAGACTGTCGCTACAAGAGGACTTTTTTTTTATTACTAGGTTCACATTACCCAATAAATCACATTTAAATTTTGGATTATCCTTACATTAAAAAAGTTGCCAGCAATTTAAAGGTGGCCACTTCTATTTTCGTAAGGGCTGAGTGTGTCAACTGGTGTTTACTCTTGGTTTGTCGGCTGTATTGTCTTGCAGTAAAATCTTGAGTTTTGTCAGTTTGCATTGATAAGTATTCGGTTTGTGAGGAAATTAAAGTTTTAAAATTTGATTTTAAAAGGTGAATTATGCCCTTAATATTACGGTTATGTTCAAAATGTCATATATTTTCTGCTTTATTTTTCACAAGGAATCACCTGCCGGAGTTTGTCAGCATTTTTTGTGAACAGCCTATATATTATGATTTCATCATGAAAATGCTTTTGATTTATTTGCAAAAAACATTAATAAAAAGGTAATTTAGAATTCTTTGCTGAATTTTCTTCTAATTTAAACATTGTGGAGTTAGTTCAAGTGATGAAACGGCCAGCAGCCAGGCACTTCGAAAAAGAAAAGTGTTATAGCAAACATGCATCCCGCTTCAATTTATTTTAATGTGTGCGGCTGTAGACGAACGTCACTTGGACTGGACACTGAAGGGACACAGACTTCACCACAGCCATGGATTCAGGACCAAGTCTTGGCACATGCTGGGGACTGCTATGTCAAGTTTTATTTAAAAATTAGATAAATTACATTAAAATATAAAGGTCCCCATGTGGTGCATTAAATAAATGAAAGGTATCACTCACTGAAAGCAGATTTTCATCCAACATTAGGCAATAAGGCATGTATGGAAAAAGAGAAGAATAAAAATAAGTGTTCACTGCATGCTGGTGCTCGAGGAAGAAGGAAGTAGAAGTGGCCACCGTTCATATACACAGTATCAATAGTTATATGTTGTACATGTTTTGCTGTACATTACACTAGTTGCAGTCATAATTATCTTATTAAATTTTAGAAACCATTTTAGCCAAATTTAAAAATTTTAAATATAATGCAAAAATTGTTTACACAGTTTTGAATATTTTATAAATGAACATCGCCAGTCTGTCATTTTGGCTATAGTTTATATACAAATGACAGGCCAACTTTAAGTTATACCGTTAATTTAACATGCCAGTTACGTAATAATTTAAGACAGTAATATTTTCAGTCCAGTAAAACAAAATTATATTTAATAATAATGTATGTAAACCACAATTAATTCACATGGAAGCCATCTTTGTTCCAAAACCAAGACAAGTAGGCTTCCGACTAGGTTTTACTAAAAATGCTTGTCACATAGATAGAGGAATAATAATAATGTGCCATCGATATATGGCACAATGCCTTGTAGCATATTTTATCAAGGTTAGACACATTAGGAATATTTTAGCAGGCTTGTTTATTATATTAAGTTATCAGGAAGCATATGTTGCTGATCTCATTATTTTGCTAGTTTCATTGTTTGTTTTATTTGAAGGAAATAATTAATCATAAATTTACTGCAATAAACTTTTTTTTAAATACTTATTAATTTAGGCTGTTGGTTTCCATCAAACATGCATTTGAGGTTTTGTATTGTATGTCTCTGGGTCTATCCATAGTTTCCCCGCATGCCTGATTTATTTCTTTTATTGGGTCACTAAAAATGAAGTTTCAAGAATCCACTACATTTCCTTCTGAAGTTAACTGGCATACAGTAGTGGGATTGTGTTAATCTATTGTGATAAACACATTCTTGTGTAATGAAATTGTATCCTGACAAGCATTATATATTTGTAGATTGCCACTTCTGTCTTTTATTTTTACCAACACAGTGGAATATAAGATTTTAATTTGTAGTTTTGTTTTAAATGAGCAATAGTTGGAAAGATACTATCACAAAACATCTTTATTGACGGTAAAATAAGTACAGTGTATTCTCGAAACTGTTTTTCTATAGACTAACCAAAAATAATGTGGGCATTTGGGAAAATAATAGACACAGTCTTGTATTTTAGACCTGTCAAATATACATAACGTGAAAGTGCATGTTTGTTGGAAACCAACATCCTAAATATGTATTAAAAACTATTTATTAAATTCAGTTTAATATTATGTTTCCTCAAATAACAAAACAAACAATAGAGCGATCAAGAATTAAAATCACTAAAATTTTGCCATGTGTCTGATGCTAATCGTACTTCAAAATTCTGTTGCAAGGCATCATAATATAGAATAATTGATGCATAGTCACAGATGCTTGATGTATTTTCATTACTGCCAACCTACTAGTCCTGAATACGTTCTTAGTGCAGCCAACTTATAACACAATAAACACATAAGAATAAGAATGTGAGTGCTGTCTCTTTGTATACAACCTATGATACTTCAATTGTAGCAAATTTCGATTGTCTGCAGCCTTTTTACGTTCATGAAGTGTTTAAGAACAATTGACGTTGGTGAATGTTCCTTCTGTTTTGAACAGAAGAGCCACACAACTATATTCATTTGTTTCTGTGCAAACAAAAATTTTGCAGTTAGAGCCTCAAAAATTTTTTGATTTTGGATCTATTCAGATTTCAGAATTTTGAATAAAGGATTGTGCATCTGTGTATTGGAAGGTAGTGACATTTGGACAGATAATTTTTCATATTGCAATTGGCTGCTTTGAGAGCTACTTTCCCTCCAAAACGTGACTGTTTATTTCCTTTCCTAATTGTTGTATTAAGTTACTAAGGTTTCAGAATTCATATCAGAAAACTTTTGTTGTCTCAAAGCATGGATATTAGTGAGATGAGAATGTTATTGAAGCAATACTGAGAAAATGAGAAAGAAGTAAAAAGGGAGGAAGGAGACAGAAAATCCAAAATTAGTAAAACTTTTTTAGAATCTTTCATTTACACCCATTTATTGATTGCCATTTAATTATGATATTCAGCCAGTATGAATTGTCTTGTTACATTTAATTGAAAATACTTATCAGTAATTCACCGGCTTACTTTCAGGAATCCATAGAAAACCTAAATCAGGATGGCCAGACTTGGGGAACAAACACTTGTCCTCCCGAATGAGAGTTATGTGACTACCCCATATACCCCATCAATAATTTCATAACATAACCTTTCTTCTGTAAGAAATTTACAGAGTAACAGTAGGCTACAGAATGTTGACATTGGTTTCATATAATAAATGAAAAAAAGAATTGAAGAACAGACATAATTTTTTTGTTAAAACAAAGAAATAGGATTGTGAAGAAAATAGTTTATTTTTTGATGCATGGACATTTGTGATAGCCAAATTAAAGAAGCCAACTCAGCTGTACTTGAAATGTTAGTATATGAAAACAAATGTTTGGAAAGTATTTTATCACAATTGTATTAATCCTCTCTGTTTTATTTAGTCTGTATGTGAGCTTCAGAATTCTGTGCGGGAAGGCCTAATGATGTTTAAGACCCTTTTGGAAGAACTCAGACAAAATATGGAGACAGAGAAACACACTATTAACAGTTTTTGCCAAGGGATGCAAGAAGCCATAGCAAAGACTCATGCTAATATGATAATGGAAGTGCAGAGGTAAGTGTGTGCCATTTTTTACATACAGTTAAACCAAAAATTTGTGCTTTACAACAGACCAGAAAATAATTTCTGAATTAAGGCAGATAAAATTGAACAATATTAATAAATGCAAATAACCTAATGATTCTATTTTTTTCTATTTTTGTATTCATGGTGGCCACGGACCAGGAATTGTCAGGGAATTTATTGTAAAAATCTAGAATTTTTTTTAATTGGACCATCTTCCTGAAGATATTTATCATAAAATGCACATCGCAGTGATGCGGCTTGCCAATGTAATAGATTTTATCTGTTTTTGCGGATATTTAAATGTTTCAAAATGGATAGATGGAAAAAAACATATCCACAGATATTTCCATCATTCGACCACCTAACCCAAATATTTACTTTTCAATCGTGGTGCCATGGTGCATTTTACAAACTACAGTAGATTCCAGATTATCTGTGTGTGGATTATCTGCGCAAAATATTTCTCTTTAAATAGTAGAAAAAAGTTGAAAATTTTTTTAATATTGTTGGTTATTTATAAGTACACGATGTGTTACTCTCAAAATGTTCACCAACATGATACTCCCATAACCATATTTTGAAAGACTTGAAGATTTAGTTTTTTTTCCAGCAGGCAAAACATTTAGTTCTGGGTGTAAATGGATTAACGAGATTGGCCCACATGTCGCGCATGAATAGATTGATATTTTTATCTTGGATAAATAAGATATCCGTGATTTTTTATTATTTTTGTTTTTATATTAGTAGTGCATACCCCCTAATCATTAATGCGGATAATCGAGAGTCTGCTGTATTAAATTGCTGCCTTATTGCAGGAATAAATTTGACCTTTTGTTTTGCTACTGAGATCTAAGAAAGTATAAAAGTGGATTATCCATGGTTTTGGATTATCCGAGGCATCTGCCCCCTCCATTTGTGTGGATAATCGGTAGTTGACTGTACATCACATTTGTGGCTATAGTTTTACTTTCGCAGATATAGGTATTCATTTATCAGCGTATTTCGCACTGGAAGCCTATCGATAGCGGCAGTAGCGGGGCTGAAGTAAAGTACATTTTGTACTATTGAGAATATTTTCTTTATATACCAAGTGATAATGTTTTGTATAGTAGGTCTTCTGAATGTTGGACACGTGCGTAGATTACAACTGGGTGTAGCGAACAGTGATATCCTTATGCTTCATCTTGAATGATGTATGTGTAGTTTTCACTAAAGTCTAGGAGAATTACAGCTTTATCCAGTTCAAGGTTCACTTAAAAATTTCTTTAAAAAATTTGCCTGGGCTTTGGTTATAAATGCATGGGGCACAAGTATTTCTAGTTTCTCAATTAAATTTGTTATATATTCATCAAATGTCGCTATGAATTTTACCTGTTGTGTCCTGTCTGTCGACACCCATGAACTGTGAAACTTCATCATCAGGGTACCACTCTTCAAATTTTTTAGTAGAAAACTTTTAAGATTTTTATTTGATGGGCATCAATAGCAATATTGTAGCATGCAGTCTGTTTTATCTTTAGAACTCGCTAAATAATCTATCAGATCTTGATATATCTCTTCTATATTACAAGCATGAAGCAGAAGAATTACATTTTGATGGATTGTGCAAACACAAACAGAATGTGTGCAAGAAGATCTTGCTAATACTTACCATTTTGGGCGCAACATGCAGAATTTTGAGATACCAATTTTAATGTTGGGATATTCAGATTTAAAAGCAGAATACAGTTCACTTAGAATAGTAAGTATTATTCGCTTTTGTGCATGTACATTTTTCAACATACTAACAGTGTCCTTTTCTCCTGGCATGATTCGAGAGTGTTAGTCACTTTGGTAAAAGTTTGTCACTATTTCAAATGTGTTTTCATCTAGAGTCGTTCCTTTTCTTGGCTTGGGTAATGCCAAGAGTCCTTTGTCTTTCAGAAGGTTTCTTGCTTGACGAGCAGCATACTCACTCATATGGAACTGTTCCAAGATTTTTTTCCTTCTCCATGAAGCAGGAGCAAGCGTTAAAAGTTGTATCTTTTCTTGGCGTGTGGAGTCTCAAATTGTGCTTTAAGTAAAACTACAAGCACATCCATATCATTCACATTTTGCTTAGTATCTTTTGGCAGATTTTTGGTGTCCTTTACAGAGGGAGACAATTATGTTTCCATAACTCTGCTAACTTTACTTTTTAAAGAAGAATATGCTGACTCAGCCTTTCGGTTTGAATATGCCTGTTTGCTGTGTGATAATGTAATGCGGTTTCAATGGAGACTCTTCTAATGCTGCCAATGATGTATTAATTTTTTTAATGTCTTGTGTTTACAAATTGAAGTTAGTAAATGACTTATACTTTGATTACTGTCACTATCTGAATCCACCTCTTTGTCATTTTCATTTTTAAAATGTGGATGTTTGTGTACTCTATCTCTACATGTGTCACATATCTTTTGTCCAGAAACTGATTTCGTAAGCATTGGAATTTCATTGGTTTTTTTCTGAAAAGTCAGATGTGACAGTCCTCAATGAATTTGTAATTTTTTTCTTATGGCACTTTAAAGGATCAAAACAACTTGTCTGGTAAGTTTAAACATTTTTCAGGTAGTATATTTTATGATGTTCACAGACATTAAGTATAAGTCCACAACTTTCCCCACTCCTTACAGCCAAAAGTTCTTTTTCTGAAGCACCTATTGTCTCAATGTTTATAAGATTAACCTCCTGTGTGTAACTCTTTTTGACACTGTTCCATTTACTTTTTGTGTACTACACTGTTCAGTAAGCTGTTCAGTTTGGGACATTTTAAAAGCTGGGCCTAGTATCCCTCAGGCATATTACAAGCACTGTCTTTATAAACTTAAAACTTTTTAACACAGCAATGTGCAGCACCTTCGCTCAATAATGGTTAGCAGATAACTGAGCACTGGCTAGTAGTGCAACTCCAGTTGAAACCTTTATTTGGAAGACATAAGATAATGAAGAATCAGCTATTTTTCTTTAGATTACAGGGTATGACTCATGATAGTATCTACCATGCTGAGTCAGCTGGTGCTTTCAGATAGTTATTCCCTATGTCAGCTAATTTCAACATCTACACACACATTATCTCCCAATATCTCCCTTCTTAGGACATCTAGCTTCCTTCCCGATAAAAATTTGTAGCTTAATGCATTAAAAATGTTTATAATTAACTATGATTAATTCATAATAGGTAAACTTATTTTTTATTGAAAGTGTTAAATTACAAATTTAATGTGAAAATAACTATGTAAGCCTTCAAATTACCATCATTTTTCTTTCAGAATCATTTAGATAATTCTTTTATGTTCAATTTAAAAAAATTAACTTGGTATCTTCTGTGCCAACTGTAATAATACTCACTCAATAAAACAATGCATTTGTACTTAATAATTATATTGTTAAAAGAATATTAAATTTTAATAGATGTCTAGAGTTACGCAGTATTTATGAAACAGTTTTTCTGAAGTCTACATACTTTGACTGATATGTGGAAAAAATTTTGGTCTTGATTTGTAAGGTAGACATAGTGTTACCAATTTTTTTCTGGAACACTGTTTTAAAAGTGGTGTCTTCATACAATTTTGCAAAACTTTGATCATTTTTATCTCGGAAACTATATATCCTAAAGAGAAAAAAATTTAGGTTATTTAGTGCCTTGATGGGTGGTGCAGTTGAAAAGTTTCAAGAGAATCTGAGTTGGAGGATGTCGTAGTCAGGGTGAAGTGATATGGATTGACCCTCTTGTAAATATTACCGCAAATCTGCTAGGATTAATTATGTCGTTTGTATGGTTACTACTCACAATGGGTATAACATGGGCTAAAACACTAAAACAAAACTGGGAAAGTTGGTTAAAAACTGTGGCAGTTGTGTATCTTATTGTGCCTGAAGGCAGGCTACTTGAGCGATGCGTGAAGGAATAATCAAGATACCCCTTCCCTTCTCTGGCTTCTATTGCCTGTCACACTGCCTGTGTTATTGCTCGCTCCTAACTCTTATTCTTTTTTCCCTACTTTTTCTCATTCAGTGCCCCCTTCACTTCACCTCTCCAAACCTTCCCATTAAACCATTAATGCCAAAGACTCCTTTTTATTATGTTGCTGTACTCGCATCAAAAATATTGCTAACCAATATATGCAATAAACAAGTAATGGTTAACGACTGGTGTTAACTTGCTCCTTTAACAACTAAGTTTTATAAGTCATAAATATTTTGAAGGAAATGGGAACCGTGAGGTGGCTTGGCAATTTGAGGTAACTGAAATGTCTATGAATGATGTAGAGGAGAGGGAGGGAAGGAAAATTAATTTAGATGTAGGTCTGTCGTGTACATTGTTGAGTAATCATTTTGTAGCATGAAACATCAGCATCCTGAATTGGAAAATAAAGTGCTGTAATAACGAGGGCCACAAAACAAAGAGTTTACAATGGTAAAATTTTCTCCTCCTTCTCTTCAAAGCATTCTTTATTATTTCCAAGTAAGTTGTGGGAATCATGGACATGAATTTGGGGGGTGGGGATGAAGAGGGGACACAATAGTTTTGTTGGAAGATAGGAAATGCAGCAATAAAACATTTTTGCCCTGCTTTTTTATTTTTTTTTTATTTTATAATTTGGAGGGTCACAGGCTGGGGGATGACAGGACTTCAGTTGCAAGACCCATGGGCCAGAATATATCCAATATATTGATTCATATATATATATATATATATATATATATATATATAGTGCCCCTTGATTTACAATGACTATAATTTGCAAAAAAAGTTAGCAAAGTCACCGATTGGAAATCAGTTGCGGACAGCATGCGAAAAGGAAAAAGATGTAAGACATTGGTTTCTCATAGCAACAATCATCTTGCAGTTTTGTTGAAGAGCAGGATGTGGCTCAGCCCAAGCTGCACTAGCAACTGGCGACCCACCCTTGGGCCGGCACAAAGGAAGGGACCTAAGAGGGGTGGGGAGGAGAACCTGCGCACACAGCATGGAACATGAGAGAAGGAAGGGAGGGAAGGGGAAGCACTGGCGGGTTGGCTTGAAAATATGCGGTCAAATTATGAGTCTTAACTGGCGTCCAGGCTGATATGTAGAACAATATGGCACAACAGAAACAGAAAAGAAGGCTTGGATGAGTGAGAGGGAAAGTGTAAACATTTATGAGCTCTGCTTTGTGTTGAGACAGACAAATCACAAGTTTGGCAGATTCCACGTGACTACAGTCGGCCTTGGATGGGGAAGGAGGCTGCGACCTTCATGTAATCTGACATGAAAATGAAAGGGTGGGAGAAAAAGACTGAAATGAGAGGAAGAGCAACAGATAACTGCCTTATTACACTAAATTTTTTTCTGAACATCTCTAATCGTTTTACGTACTACTCTTTATTTATTTACATTCCGTGGACCCTAGTGACAGACCTGCCAACTTTTACGGATTGCCCGTAATTTGTACGGAAATATCGAGATATTACGGTTTTACGGACGTATCTAAAAATTTTGCGGATTTTCTGTGTGCCGGCAAAATCGCACTATTTCCAACGCCGTGCTACCTTGAGTACCTTGAATATCGTATTTATGGTACGTGTATCGTACTTTATACTGAGCTATCGTGTTGTAAATAATGAAGTAAGCCGATGATACCGTAATTTCGGGAATAATTGTACTACATGTGAAGCCATTGTACCATATTATTTGTCTCTCGATAACTCGAACTGCAGAGTCGAGCCGGTCAGGTCAAACAAATCTTTTCGTTTCAACAGTCTGTTGTTTTCAAAATGGCGTTGGTTGTGGCTCGCATGTTTACATGCGTTGTGCTACGCGATTTTTTGGATTCTGTGAAGCTAATTTGCCTTTCATATTGACTATTTGCGCGGACTAATTAAAAAAACGTATCTCGGAGAAATGTGAAGAGAACGAAATCATATGAAAGTTATATCTCGTCGCGTATATATAGCCCGGCGACTTTCGGTATGTAAACAATTATTTTAGACCGTTTACAAACTTTTAATTAATTATTTTGGCGGTAGATTTGAGGTCAGGTGCTTCCTGTATCAACAGTTGCGTATTTAGCGTTCGCAAAATGTAGGAATATAAATAAAGTTTAAGACGTGAAAATATAACCTCATAGGCACTGTTGTGTAGTGCTGTGCGTACCCAGTGTGTTGTGTTCACACAATCGTCAGAAAACGCGGAACTGCAGTACTGGAAATTGATTAACAACCAGGTATTGTTAAAATGGCCTTCTGTGTGGAAAAATAAAATTAAAAACTAATCTACAGTACCTAACCAAGTACATAGGTTTGTGTAAATCTTTCAATAAATATGAGTTGTATTTGTATTTTATTCTGATAGAACAAAGTACTATAACATTCAGTAGTTTATTTCCCTATTAGTTTTCTGTGTTTTATGATGTAAGCAATGGTGGCAAATAATTATATAGTATATTTAAAATATTTATGTGTTCAGTTGTAATGCAAGTTAGGCCAATATTATTAATACAATTATTTTTTAGTAGCAGTTAATCATACACAGCACATGAAATGCCGCGTTTGATTTACGTCAAATTTTAAATATTTTGAAAATCTTACTGATATGATTCTTTGGAAGTTGGCAGGTCTGTAGTGAGTCAATCTCATGGATATGGAACATGTCATAACACATGATAACACAAACAAATCCATAAAATACAAGCAAGACAAAATATCATACAAGACCGTTCATATAAGCATACTGAAAAGTATGAACAATAATAGTGATTATTACAAATAACCAATGCACATTCATACCCT
The DNA here is from genome assembly GCA_003012365.1 of Medauroidea extradentata. Lineage (NCBI taxonomy): Eukaryota > Metazoa > Arthropoda > Insecta > Phasmatodea > Phasmatidae > Medauroidea > Medauroidea extradentata. The sequence goes on from PNEQ01059769.1 coordinate 37,620, forward strand.
TACTCTATTTTGATTTTAAAAAGACTGTTATTTCCTGAATACAATAAAAGTCATGAGGATCAAATAGGTTACACAACATCTTCATAAAAGTTTTTAAGTCATCTTCGCTGCGTATGTAATATGGTAGAAGGTTATACATTTCCATACCAGAATAATATAGACCCTTTTCAAACTTGACACTGTTATGCTGAATCTTTCTCAGATTTAAAGCATTTAGGGTGCCATATGAATGTATATCCTTATTTTTATTATACAAGTTTATATTTTGCTTTATTAATTTTAGAGAATTTATTAAATATTCATTATATAAAGTTGGTATGTTATGTATTTTAAATAAATTTCTACATGATGACTTTGTACTAGCATTTGATAACAATCTGATAGCTTTTTCTGTGTTATAAGTATTCTTTTACTATCTGGGTGATTTCCCCAAAATTCAATTCCATATTTGAGGACTGAATAAAAAAGGCGAAACAGGCTTGTTAAATAGCTCTGTAATCAACCCTATCATTTAATAGTCGCAACATATATAATATTGAAGATAGTTTGGTATCCAAAATTTGGATGTGACAAGACCAAGATAAATTGTTTTCAATCTGTAGACACAAAAATTTAACAACTTTTAATTCATTTATAAGTGTTTGATTATATTCATTTAATGTCATTGGCCTTTCTTTTTTTAATTTACAGAATTGCATAAAATTTGTTTTAGAGACATTTTAACACTATGATTTGCCTCAAACCAATATAATAATGTATCAAAGACATTTGTACTTTGTAATATTAAGTGCTCTCTCTTTAATGCTTTAATTAAAATGTTAGTGTCATCTGCAAAAAGAAACAGTTCACCTATGTTCATCACTTTTGGTAAGTCATTTATATACAGTATAGCAAAAATAATATGGGCCCCGAAATGCTTCCCTGAGGGACACCGTCTTTTATTTGTTTCCCTGAGGGACACCGTCTTTTATTTGTTTCCATGTAGACCTGGTACAACCATATTCATTATTTAGTTCAACTAACTGATTAAGTTAAATATGATTCTAATAGATTATGTGCTATGCCCTTAGTTCCATAATTTTCCAGTTTTTTTTAACAGAATTGAATGATTCACCAGGTCAAAAGCCTTTGACAAGTTACAAAATATTCCAGAGACTAATTCACCCTTGTCTAAGGCATCAAGTATAGCTTTTGTGAGATAAAAGACTGATGACATTGTTGATTTCCCTTTTTGGAATCCACTCTGTTCTTTACAAGTAATCTTATTTTCCGAGACATATTTTTCTAATTGTATATATAACGTTCTCTCGTATATCTTCGTAAAACTAGGCAGGATTCTAATAGGCCTATAATTATCTATTCCGTGTTTTTTTCCCTTTTTTAAATACAGGTAAAACTTTTGCTAACTTGAGTTTATCTGGGAAGCAACCACAGCTAAGAGCTTGATTTAGTAACAATGAGAGTGGTTTTAGAATATATGGGCAACTCATTCTATCAATTTTGTTTGATATATCAAATATGTCTTGAGTATTTTTATTATTTAAGTTTTTTTATAATTTTTTCTAACTTATTTTTATTCACTGGAATCCAATTGAAGGTAGTTTCTTGATAATTGAAATTACCTTCATTACAAAATCTATTATCTTGAGAATTATTTTTTCCCTTTAGTTTTGAACCAATATTTACTTAATTTCATTTATTTTTCTCACCAGAAATTTTTTCTTATTTTGGGAAAATAAGACTCTGTAGGCCTATACACAAGTAGATATGGTACTGGCAGGTGTATTTCGACTCAGAATTGGAAGAGGCATGTGTTTGATGTGAACCAAACTGTACTAGTTACAAGTTTTATCTAGGAACTAGACCTCGTGTGATGAAGTTGCTGGTTCACTACGCACATTATGGCAAGTGGTGTGCCCTGCAAGCGGTGGCAGAGGGAGGATGTTTGTTTACATTTTTATTATATGTACTTCTTGAATCCATGGTTGATTTTTTTATTCACGAAAGAGTAATGAGCTGTTCAATAATATATATATTTCTTTAATTCCTTAGTAATTATGTTAATCTAAACATGTTTGGAAAGAGAAAACAGTTTTTTAATAGTATCTTATGAATATGCTGCATACCGTTTTCATATATAAGAGCCAAAATATTATATTAAATTTCTTTTAACATGTCACATGCACAATAACAGACTACAATAGTGAGGCGAAGCAAATATGAGGCATAATGTTAATGATTGGATTTGTTGCTACAGCTGCATTACTGTTGCCAGCACCAGAAGAGATAACAGGTGTGCTGAGTGGCAATAGTGTGTTTTAGGTAAAGGGGCAGTGGTGGTTTTCTACTACATGCTCACTTTGTTCATCAGTGTTATTTTTCCTTCAAAATGTGACAGGGAAACATTAGGTGCCATTTGGCATGTTCGTTTCATATTTTTTAATTTTATTTTTATTTGAAGGTATGTTTAATTTAATGGATAACTGTACAATACTTTATTTATTTAGTTGTATCCGTATAACCATAGAAAAACTTAAATGAAGAAGAGTGTTTATTTTAGCTCGGTAAATACGGGTGCCGCCATGTTGATGTCCCTGTGACGTCATTGGACTTGTTATTTCACGTTTGTTTATTCTTAACTCTACAGCAACTTAAGTTTACGTCGTGAAATCACGTTAAATCCTGTTGTGTATGGTAAGAACAGGTACAGATAGAACTCTGAATAGTTATAAGTGTCTCTAGTAGCTCCTGCGAGCAGTACTACAATTAAATTTACTCCAAACATAAAATTTAATACAGCGCCATGTGACAATACGAGGCGGACTGCATGGTTTTCTAAGAAAACGTAACCTGAAACAGTTGTTGCGATAGAATCTTGACGTCAGTTCAGTTTATTGTGTTTTTGCTGTTCCACTGTTTTGCTTCCCAGCCAGAAAACAGCTTAGCCAATAGGCGATTTCAAGGCACCTGTGATTGGCTGATAATTCGAGAGGTGGGCGGGGTTTTGAGAAATGTGTCAATAGATGGCAGCACTGTTACGGTAGGTTTCGCGGTCGCTTACACTTAACGTAGTAATAATTTGAAAGAAATATTTCATTTTAATAGATAAATTAATGCTATATATTATTTCCCCTACTCGCACTTTCAAAATGCTGAATCGCCAGTCTGTAAAAGCCAGCAGGTTTGCTTAAATGCATTCAAACAGTTAGCTTGAAAGCTTACTTTTTGGATGCATGTGACCTACGTACAGTTGACTTTAAAACAAGATTTTGTAACATACTGCGTGTTGCGGATTATAAAAAATATTACAAATTGAAACAAATATTGAATCAAACAGGTTTTACTAATCAGAAATTACAAAGTTGGCAATTTAAATGTGTCCACACAGTGGATATTACTAGCGTCTGTGAGACTCTGACAAAGTTCTACTAGCGAAAGCTACTGGAGCCACTCCATCAACAGTCCTTTGACCCAAAACAGCTCCTAGAGCAATCGAGGACGCATCAACCTGAACTACAAACCATTTGGAGAAGTCTGGTAAATGCAAAACAGGAGGAGAAGACAACAACTGCTTTAATTTTACGAAGGCCGATTCTTGTTCAGCACCCCAAACAAAGGCAACATCTTTCCTTTTCAACAAGTTAAGAGGAGCAGCCAGCTCAGAAAAATGCGGAATAAAGCGCGAATAATACCCGAGCAACCCTAAGAATTTCTGAACCCCCTTAATGTTATGAGGACGGGGAAAGTTGACAACCAGAACCACCCGCTCGGGATCCATCAACAGTTTACCTTCAGAAATTATATAGCCCAGAAATGTAACTTGAGGCATTGCTAAAGAAACTTTGTTAGGGTTAACAGTGGTACCAACCTCACGAAACCGTGTCAAAACTTTAGTTAAATGTTCCACATGACTCTCAAAGGTAGAACTGTAAATGATGACATCATCAACGTAATTAAAAACGAAATCAAATTTGTATTCAGACAAAATGTGATCAAGTACCCTGCTGAGGGCCTGACTGCCAAAATTCGCCCCCATAGGGATGCGAGTAAACTCATACTGATTCCAGGGCGTGCTGAATGCAGTGTATTTACGGCAAGAGGGATCTAATAAACACTGGTGGAAACTGTTGTTCA